>JABUQX010022618.1:0-62500 GCA_015478945.1 Trachelipus rathkii | reverse complement strand
ATCGTATGAATTTTTTTGTGGGTTTTTCGTGAGGAAGGAGTAGGTGTTATTATCGTTGAGGATATTGTTGGCCAGGTTTAGTTACAAAAAAGGGTTGGACAGGGTCCGGAGGAGTCCCGGGGGGAAAGGGTTCGGGGGAGTCGTTAATTTTTTTTTTTGGGAAAAAAAAAAGGAGGGGGGGGTGAGCCCCCAGGAAACCGGGGGAACGTCGGGGGGGAAGTCAAAAAAAAATCCGGTTTTTTAAGTTTTTTCCCAAAAGGGTGGGAGTTTTCGGAGTTCCGGAGTTTCGGTTAATTTCCAAAAAGGAGGTCCCGGGGAGTTTTCGGGAATATTCCTTCAATAGTTTTCACTGCAGGGGTGCGGAGCGGGAGGCTGAGAGGGAGGGTTTTGGGTGGAATCGGAAAAATAAATTTTTTTTTTGGAAACCCCCAAAAAAAACTTTTCCAGAAATCCGCCTATGGTTTTGAAAGAAAGAATCAAAACTTAGTTTACAACTTAAAATGTTTTGTTTTTTTTCATCGCCAAAAAAAATTTCCATAATTTGGGAGGGGAGCGCTTTTAAAAGGTGTTGAAAGGGGATATTTGGGCGGGGCGGTTTATCCCGTTTGGTTGCAGCGCCCCAAACCCCCAAAAGTTCGTCGGGGGGCAAATGGTCTTTTTTCTGGAAATTAAGCTTTTTTTTTTGGGGGGGAAATCGTTTTTCGAAAAAATTGCCATTTCCCCCAAAAAAGGAAAAACCCAATTCTTTTTGGAAAAAAAGACGTTGGGGATTTTTAAAAACTTTGTTCTGTTTTTTTTCTGAAATGTTAATAAATTTTTCCTTCTGACTCCTATCCACCTCCCAACAAAAAAAAGCTGTTTCCAAAAAAAAAAAAAGTCCCTTGTTAAATTTTCAATTCTTTTTTTTTCCACCCTTGGGGGTATCGTCGATTCCATGGTGTTCACTAATTTGGTTGGTTTTTCTTTTTTTTGAACACGGAGAAAAGAAATTTTTTTGTTTTTTGTGGCCTTTTTTTTTTTTCCGCCCCCTCTTTGCTTTTTTTTTTTTAAAGGGGGAAAATTTTCGTTTATAACATCAAAAAAAAAAAAAACCCATTGAACATCATACGGCCCTTGTTAAATAAAATTTAATTTTTTTCCCAAAAAAAAAAAAAATTTTGTTCTGGCTTTCCATTTTTTTTTTTTTTTCCAAAAAGTTCTAATTTCCAGGCCAAAATCGCTTTGCCCACCCAAAAATTTTGGGAAACCCTGTTCGTTTTTTTTTTTGGTTCCAACCCCAAAAGGGGGGAAATCTAAAATTTATTTATCTATATCACCAATACTTTTAGAATAATCTAAAAAAAAAATTTTTTTCGCCAATCTTTAGGAAGAAAATCCATCCTTCAATCCAGAACTTCAAATTTTTTAATTTCGCAAAACCCAGGTTTTTTTTTTCTCTTGGCCAAGTTTCCCACCCGGCTGACCCCCAAAAAACTTTTTTGGGGAAGCCCGGGGGCGGGGGGGGTTTCTTTCTTTCCCATTCCACACCAAAGCTTCTGGGGAACCCCCCCAAAAAAAAAAACCTTCCCCAACCCAATTTTTTTTTTTTTTCCCTGTTTCCTATCAGGTTGGACGGACATTTTGGTCCTTGGCCCCCCCAAAACAAAATTGAGGGGGTTTTTTTCCGGTTTCTTTTCCCAAGATTTTTTCCCTCAGGGGGGCCCTTCTTTTTGAAAACCTTTTGTTGGGGGGGGGCCAACTTTTTAAAAAAAAACCATTAGTTGTCTCGACTAGGTAAAAATCTGGGCCAAAAATGTTTTTTTTCCCCCATTAAAAGGCTTTTTTTTCGTTTTTTTTTAAAAAAAGGGGCAGAAATTGTTTGTTTTCTTGCAAAGTTTTGGGAGGACTGTTTTTACCCCCGGGTTTTCCCCCCCACACAAAGGGTTGATTGCTATGATTAAAGCTTCCGACCTCTCTTGAGAGATTCAAATTTGAAATTTAAAACTTTGCATCGCCAAAAAAAAAAAAAACCCGTAACCTCCTAGGGAAAAAAGGGGGGAAAAAAAACCCCCCAAAAAACCCTTTCATTTACAAAACCAAAAAAAAAAAAAAAAGGATGTAGTGGCAAAAAAAAAAAACGTAAACGGAGGGCTAAAAGATCCTTACCAACCCCAAACCCCCATTACCCTGAGACGAATGAGGCCCCCACAATAGCCGAAGGGTAAGCAAAACTTTTATCAAAGTTTGTTTTTCTAAAAAAAAACTGGTATTGGGGGATTTATTTTGTTAAAAAAAAAAGCCCTAAGGGAAAGACCTAATCTTACTCCCCCCATAAGTAGGGTTTTTCCTTTTTTGCCGGGAGGGGAAAGGGGGGGGGCTACTTTACATTCCCAGTTCGGGGTTTCCCCATGGAATATTTTTTCAGTAAAACTTTTAAACTTTTGGGATAGAGGAGGGAGGTTTTTAATTGTTAATATTATAAAAATATTACTTAATAATTAAAAATTTAAGATATAAAATAAATGATAGATAATAAATTATCCTATATTATAAATATAATATTTAATATATAATTTTTATATTTTGTTAATAAATATAAAATTTTAATAATATAAAATAATTTAATTAAATATATATTAAATACATTAAATTTATATTTACTACAAATTATGGGAAAAAAACAAAAACAAAGCACAAAAACTGAGGAAAATTTCTTCCACCCCCAAAATATTTAGAAAAAAGACATTTTCAGAAATTTTCCACTTTAAGAAAAAAAAATTTAATTTTTAAATTTCTTTTTTTTTTTTTTTAAAATTGTGACTCATGTAATTATAAACTATTTTATTTTTTTTTTTATTTTATTAATTCTAAAATTATAAACTATTACTAGAGAAAAAAATCATCCCAAAAAAAATTTTTTGATAAAAACTTTAAAAAATAAAAAATTTTTTTCGGGGGGGGGTTGGGTATATATTTTTTTTAAGGAAAAAAGAATGAATAATTTACCATTATATTAATCAAATTATAAATTTCCTTAATATAATTATACTGTATTAATTCAATTCAATATATTATTATATTTATTAAATTAATTAAATATAATTAATGTTATTATAATTATATTTTTTATAATATTTTTAATATAATTTAAAATATTATATAATTATAAAATTATTATTATTATTTAAAAATTTATAATAATTAATATTTTTATTAATTATTTAAGTTTTATTTTTATCTATTAATATATAATATAATATATAATTATAGTCAATATTTACAATACTTGTATATAATATATTTATAAAATGATTAATAAAAAATATAACTAATATTATAATTAAAAATAATAGTATTATTTTAATAATTAATTAAAATTAATATTTTACTTGTTAAATATATTTATTTGTAATTAATATAATATAAATATTATTATATTATATTTAGATTATTAATAATTATATATTAATTTTATCACCATTAAGCATTATTATTGTATATATAAAATAGTTATTAATTTAATTAATTAATAATTAAAATATCATAATAATATTTATGATTTTATTTAATTAAATTATATTATATATTAAATATTAAATTATATTTTAAATATTTATATAATTTATGGATAGTTTTTAAGCAACCATCAATTTATTGTACATTTAATTAGAATTTTAATTAAAGATATATATAATTAAAAATATTATATAAACTTATAATTTTTCAATTATAAAATATATAAAATATTATTTTATTAATTTAAATATTTTAAATTATAATAAATTGTTTTGGTTATTTACATTTAAATTTTGTATTTATTTAAATTAAGAAAAAAGTTAATAATATATATTTTTAATAAAGTGAATTAATAAAAATATTTAGGAAAAGAAGGGAGAAGAGAAGGGAGAGAAAAAAGGAAAAAAAAAAAAAAAAAACAAAATTAAAAAAAACCCATTATATTTTTTTTGGGTTTTTTTTTTTTCTTTTCTAAAAATTTCTGGACCACGTTTTTAATTGTGTTTCTTTCCCCCAATATTTATAAATAAATAAAGTTCATTTTATGATTTTTTTTCTAGTGTGGCATATATAGATTTTATTATATATAATTCCATTAATAGAAATATATTAATATTGAGGGAAAAGGGGGGAAAAAAAAACCCCACCCCCAAACTAACCGTTCAAGGTGGAATTTTTAGGAAAAAGGGAAATAAAAAAAAAAAAACCCAATATAAAACTTGTTTTAATAAAATTTGTTTTTTTTTTCTTCTTTTTTCCTCTTTCTTGCCCCTTTCTTTTCTCTCTTCATGAAATATATATTAATATTCATGTAAGAATAATTTAATAACATATTTATTATTTTTTATATTATTTTGATTATATTGATAATATTTATAAATTATTAAATTTATATATAATAATAATATATTTAATATAATTTATTATAATAATAAATTATTTGTTTTGACAGTATTAGCCTTGTAGGCTCATTGAATTATAGAATTAATATTTTTTAAAACTGTTATTATTGTTAAAATATTTAATTAAAATAATGAATATTTTATTTATAATACTTTGACATTAGATATTCAATTCAAATATTTTCATCTTAAATCTCATAATTTGAATTTGATGAAGTAAAGATATAATATTATTACTTTGCTTTGTAATTTATAAATATTTGTTATTTATTAAATATCTAAAAATAATTATAATTCTTATAATTTTAAATCCATGACATCAAAATTTAACTTTTATATTAATTTTTTATATATTTAAAACTATGTATATTATATTTATTTTTTAATAATTATTTTAATTATAAATAAATAATTTATTATTTTAATTTTTTAATTTAACTTTTATATAATTTATATATATATAATTAAATATTATATATAATCAATTTTCTTTTTATTAATTAAATTATAATTATATTTGTGATGAAAAAAATTTAAAAAAAATAAATTTTATATATTTTATAATTAATAATATAATAATATATACTTAAATAAAATAGCTATATAATATATATATATTAATATTATAATAAATAAATTTATATATTATAAAGATATACTAATTATTAATAAAATAAAATTATTTAGATATAAATTAATATAATATTATTTATTTAGATTGTTTTAAAATTTATAGACAGTCTTATAAGAAGATTAAATTTAACCAAAAAAAACCCCCCGGGGGAAAATTATTTTAAAAGTTATTCCAAAAAAAAAATTTTTTGGATGGGGGGATTTTTTAATTTAGAGGAAATAAAAAAAATTTTTGCAACTTAAAATAAGTTTTTATTTTGTTGAAAACTTCTAAATTCCCTTTTGCCAAAAAATTTAAGGGAGGGGTTTATATTATTTATTTTTAAAATGGAAATGAAAAAAAAAAAAAACATTTAATTTAGTTTTCTTGTTTGGAAACAAAAAAAATTTAGAGTTATGGATTTTTAGCGAAAAGAAACGAGGTCTTCATATTAATATATCTTTTAATTTAATTATTATATAATTTATCTAAAATTCTATTTATAATTCAGTTAAATTTATAATTATTTGAATAATAATTTCTTATATTATAACTTATAATTAATATTATAATTTAATTTATATATTATTAATAATATAATATACTATTATTAATTTTTTAATATAATATATACTTTTAACACTACATATCCCCCAAAAAAAAGTTTAAGTTTTTTTTTAACTTGGGGGGGGAAATTAAATCCCCCCCATTTTTGGAAAACCGGGGGGGTGAAAAACCTTTTTGAAAAGTTTTTTAAAAATAAAAAAATGGTTTTAAAGCCTTCCCCCTTCCGTTGAAAAGGTATTACGGAAGTGGTAGGGATTAAATTAAACTAAGGCTTTAAACATAATTTTTTTTCCCCATTCTAAACCCGAGGTTTTTTTAAACCCAGAAAAAATTTTTATTTAAAAAAAAAGGTTTTTCCCCTTAGTTTCATCGTCATATACAATTTCTGTTTTTTTTTTGGTTTATGGGGGGTGGGGGAGTTGTTATATAAGTGAATGACCCTCGTTTTAAACGTTTTTTTTCACTACAATCTTTTGTGTATTTGGGGGGCGTGTTTTTCTTTTTCCTATTTTCCTTTTCGGTTTAAAACCGTTTTGTTTGGCCCGAATGCAGTTATTTAAAAATATTTGGGGAAACCCAAAAGCGGTTTTTACCCCGGGGGCTAAATTTTCAAAAAAATTCTTTTTCCTTTGTTGTTTTTTGTGAAACCGTTTAAAAAAAAAAAAAAAACAAAGGCTTTTTTTCTTTTTAAAAACCCCCCCCCAACTGAAAGGAAACCATTCTCTTCTTTTTAAAAAAACGAAAAAAAAGGGGTTTAATTTGGGGAGTCAAAAGCCTTTCTTAATTCCGAAAAGGGAAAAAACTATGGTTTTTTAAAAGTGGGGCACCCCCCCCCCCCAAGGGCTTTCCCAAAAAAAAAAAAAAGATTAGAGGAAAAATTTTCTTTTGAAAAAAAGAAAAAACGGGGGGGGGGGGGGGGGGGGGGGGAAAAAACCCCCTTCATTGGTTGGGGGGGGGGGGCCAAAAAGGAAAAACCAATCTCGGGTTTTTCAAAAACCCAAAACCCGATTTTTTGGAATAAAAAAAATGTGGAATAAGGGTTTTGTTTTTTTTTTCAGGAGGGGGGCTTCCTCCGGGGGGTCTCTAGAATCCGAAGCCGAATCCGACTTTTCAGTGTCAAAGAGAGGTGGACTTGCCAGAAGGGAAAACTGGGTTTTTTTTGGGGGATAAAAAAAAAAATGAAAGTTCCATTAAATCATTTTTTCAGAAAAAAAACCTAATTTTTTTTGCCCACATTTTGAAATTTTTTTTGCAAAAAAAACCCCAAGTGCCAAAAAAAAGGGGGGAACTTGGTTCTTTTTTGGGGAACCCAGGGAAAAAAGGCGAAACAGGGGGTTTTTTTTTTTTTTTCCAAAAAATTTGGGGGCCAAAGGAATTTTTTGGGGCCTTGGGGAATTATGGAACTTGGCGGAAAATTGAAAGGTGGTTCCCCAAAAAAAAACAATTTTTTTGGGATAAAAAAGTTTTTAAAAAAACAGGCGGGGAATGAAAATTCAATGGGGGTTTTTTTTGGAAAATTATTAACGATTTTTTTTCCTAAAAAAAAAAAAAAAAACCCAAGAAAACAAATACAAAAAAAGGCGGGAAAAAAAGGCGCCACCCATAAAAAAATAAAATTTTTCTTCCTTTCTGCTCCAAAAAAAGCCCCAACATTTTTTTGGAAAAAAAACAAGTTTTTTCAAGTGAAAAAAAAATTGATTAAATTTTGTTTTTTTTGGGGAAAAAACAAAAAAATTTGAGATAAAAATTTTGTTGCAACAAAAAAAAGGGGAAAATTTGTTAACCCCTTTTCAAATTGACACTGAAAAGGGAAACAAGTTTAAAATTTCCCAACGGGGGTTCTTTTCAAAAAGGATGGTCTTTGGGAAAAACGGGAAAAACTTTCCCGGGAAAAAAAAAACGGGTTTTTTTTCAAAAGGCTTAAGTCAGGGAAAAAAAACCAAAACCCCATTTTTGGCAAAGGGGAACGATTTTGAGGGGTGGCTGCCAACCCCCCCACCGAATTGTAAAAACGGCGGCCCCCATTTTTTTTTTCTTCCAACCAAAACCTTTAAGCTTTTTTTTTCTCCCCCAATTATTTGGAAAATTTTTTTTTTGGGCCGCGGACTTGAAAAACGCATCACTCAACTTCTCGAAACCGACAGCCCCTGCTATAGCCAGGGGTTTGGTTTTTGGGGGGAAGGTTGCGGTTTCCAAAAAAATTTTTTTTTCCGGGGGACTTCCCCCCCTTTCCGGGGGGGGGGGGCCCCCTTTCAAAACCCTCTTTTTTCCCAAAAAAAATTTACCGGCCCTTTTTCCCAACTTTTTTTTTCCCGAAAAAATTTTTTTTCGTCCTTTTTCTTGGGGAAAAAAAATTTTTTAAAAAACCGGGGAACTTCCCCGACTTTTTTCCCGGGAACCTTTGTCCCCCCCCCCCCACCCTTTGGGGGGAAAAAAAATTAACCCGGAAATTTTCTTTTGGGGGAAAAAAACTTTTTTTCCGGAACTTTTATTCCCATAAAAATTTTTTTTTTTCCCCCAAACCCCCCCCCCTTTCTTTTCAAAATTTTTACCGGGGAAACTTTCCGAAAATGTTCAAAGTGGACTCCCCGGGGGGGGGGGGGGGGGGGGAAAAAAACCCTCCCCCACCCCCTTTTTTCCCCAAAAAAAAAAAAAAACTGCCCCGGGGACCCCTTCCCGAAAACCCTCCCGTGGGGGAACCCTTTTTTTTTCCCGCGTGGACCTTGCCCCGGATCTTCCCGGGACCTTTCCGGACCCTTTCCCAAACCGCCCCAAAAAAAAAAAACCCCCCTTTTTGCAAAAAGGGCCCAAGAAAAAAAAGAGGGAATTAGTTTTCATCCTCCCCAGACCCGCTTGCCTGCTGAGAAATTTTTTCTAAAATCTCCGCTCTTTGTCCTAAAGTTTTTGGAAAATCTTTTTGTTGAAAGTTTTTTTTGGGGGGCAGCCATTTGCAGAACAGGAACATGGCCATCTGATAGACTCGGGATGGAAAACCCATAAAAAAAAAATTAAACTTGAAAAAAAAAAAAAAAGATAAATAAGAAAAAAACCAAAAAAACAATTTCTGGAAAATTTGGGAACTTTCCGGGTACTTAATATTTGAAAACCCCCCCAATTGGGAAGGAAGGACCAATTTTGGGGAAAAAAAACCGCTTTGTAGTTTTAACCTTTTTTTCCCCCAAAAAAAAGGGCATAAACGTTCATGAAGAAAACAATACACAAAAAAACTTGTACTATTCACAAGGCCTAAAATATTGAATTTCCATAAAAACATTTTAAATTTTAACTATTAACCCAAAAACATTTGCGGTACACTTTTTTCACATTTTTTGGGGGAAAAACATTTTAAAAATATAACATATTTTAAAGTACTTCATGGACAAAATTACTTATCATTTTTTTTTATTCATATATTTTTATTATTATTTTATATATTTATATAAATAATTTAATTAATTTATTTATATTATATATAAAGATTACTAACATATGAAATATGAAATATTCAATAGTTAAATCTAATAATATCCAAAAGATTTTAATAAAAAGAATCCTATTTATTTGTTTGGGGTTAAATTTTTTGAGGGTTTTCAGGGTTCCCCAAATTTTTACGCCCAAAAAAACATAAGGGCGTTGCCCCACCCCAATTGCCGGCAAAAAAAAAGCCGGTTATTAAGTTTTTTTTTTTGGAACGAAAAAACTTCTATTTTTTTCTTTCCACCTAATGTGGGGGGGCAATAAGGGGGGGGGCAAAATCTTCCCCCTTTTTATTTCATGGGAAATTATAAAAAAAGAGAATTGTTTTTTTTTTTTTTTCTATTTTTTTTTTCTTTTGGGCGCGGCCATTATTTTCCCCCCCGCCACGAAAAAAAACCATTCGGACCCACTTTTTTTTAAAATTTGAAATCTTCCCAACAAAAAAAAAGGGGGGGAAATTATTGGGGATTTTTTAACTCAATTTTTAATGAATATTCTAAAAAAAAAAGCTTATTTTTAAAACCCATTTTTTGTGAAAATTTTTTTAAAAACCATCTTTTAGACAGATAGATAGAGCACAAACGAACCGCTGCCCAAATTTATGTTTATTTTAATTGGGTGTTAAATAGTTTTGGGAAATTAATTTTTGGATGTGATCCCCCTTTGGTTGGGAAAAAAAAAGTTGGGGGGGCCCGTTTAATTTTTAAATAAAAACCAAAGATTTTTCTGTTATATTAATTTTGGCGTTAAGGGGGGTAAGGGCCTTTTTAATTTTTTTTTTTTTCCCCCTTTTTTCATTGTAATAAGCCAACCCCTTAGATTTTTTTGTTATTAAACTAAAGGGAGGGGGCCTATAGTTATTTTTTTTTATTGGTAAGGGGCCCCCCCCACCTTTTTTCCAGGGAAAACCCCTTACCCCCCCGGGGCCCCCGGATTTTGGGTTTTTTTGGGGCCAAATTTTAAATTAAACTTTTGTTAAAAAAAATTTTTTTTTTATTTGGGTAGGGGGGGCCCCAACAAAAGGGCTTTAAGGGGCCAATTTTCTAGAATTAGGGCTTTTTTTTTTCGGGGGGGGGCCCCAAAAATATTTTTTATTTTGTTTTTTATCCATTTTTAATTTTTCCAAAATTTTTAAATTTGGTTTATAAAAAATTCAATGAAATTATTTATTATTATTTTTATATTTTAAATTTTTTATAGTGAATTTAGTTTTTTTTTAAAAAAAAATTTTCTTTAGGGATAAATTGAATTATTTAATTTAATTGTTTAAAATTTTTTTTTCCCAGTGATGCTACATATTAACCTGATTCCCGTTTGTTTTTTATTTTGTTTAAATTACCAAAATTTTTATTTTCCCAACTTGTTAATTTTTTCAAAGTTGGTTGAAAAATTTGTTCAAAAACCCCCAAAGCGCCCCAATTTTCCCGCTTTAAAAAATATAATTATATTATATTATATTATTATATATATTAAGTAATATATCATATTTATTATATATTTATTTAATATAATATATATTTTATAATATTAATTATTTTAATTTATTATAAATATATATTGATATTTTATAATAACTAAATTTATTAATTATATATATAATATATTATTAGTATTATATTATTTATATTTATAATCTTATTTTTATTTATGGGTTTAATATATAGTATATATTTTGTTATATTTACCCACCCCAAAAGAGCTGGGGGGGCGGTTTTGCCGGGGCCCCCAACCGAGTTTTTGCGGCCTATTTTTTGCCCGGGGCCCCTTAATGGCGCAAACTTTATTTTCCCAATTTTGTAGGGCCGGGGCCAACAAAGGGGGGCGGCATAGGGGGGGCCGCCAAACCAAATTTTTAAAAAAAAAAAAGGCGGGGAAACTAAAGCAAAAAAAGGCGGCCCACCAAAAGCCCAAAAAAATTTTATATTTTGTTCTCTTTTGTTTGCCGCCTATAAAAAAGGCCCCCCGCCCCCCCCCGGCCCCATTTGTTTGAAAAAAAAAAAAAAACAGGGAAAAACCAAAGGGGGGGGGGCATTTTTTTTTTTACCCCCCTTTAAAAAGTTTTAAGGAAAAAAAACTTTTTAGGAAAAGGGGTTTGGGGGGGGGGGCCAAAAAACTTTGTTTAATTCCCTATATTAAAAAACCAGTGTAAAAAAAAAAACTTTTTAATAAATTATTATTATTTATTAATGTATTATATTATATTAATATATTATATTATAGATAAATTTTTATTATTAAGTTAATTATTTAAAATATAGTATTTATAAACTATAAATTATATTATATTTTATTAAATTATTATTATTATATTAGTATAATTAATAAAAAAAACTAGTAAGTAAGTTTTTCCTATTTTACTTAACAAATTTAAAAAAATTTGGGCAAAAAAAACTTATGGCCTATTGTAGAAATTTTTTTCAAACTTTTTTCTTTTTCAAAGCCGCGGCCTTTTTTGCGTGCTTTGGGAAAAAAACCTTTTTTTCCCTTGGGGGGGAAAAAAAACCCCATGGGGGGGGGGGGAACCCACCCCAAAGGGGGGAAAAAAACCCCCCCAGGGAAGGGGGAGGGGGGGGAAAAAATTGGGAACCGTTGTACGGATTTTAATTAGGTTTGTTTAAACGGTTCTGTTTTTTTAAAATTTACAAAAAAATTTAAATCAAATGGGTGGTTTTTTTTTTTTTCTTCCCCTATTTTTTTAAAAAAAAGGCATTGGGGGGCCCTTTTTTTTTATTTTTATACGGCCCACTAAACAGTGTTTTGCAAAAAATTAATTTTTTTTGCAAAAAAACAAACCACCGGGGGGGGGGGGGACGGGGAAAAAAAAAAAAAGGGTCCCGGGGGGGGGCCAGGGGGGGCGGGGCCAATTTTAGCCGCCAAAAAAAAAAGGTTGAAAAATTAGGGGGGGGGGCCGGGCTTGTTTGTGGGGGGGAAAAAAAAATTATAAAAGGGGCGGCCTAGGGGGGGGCGGGCCCACCCTTAAGGGTTTTCCCGGGGGCCGGCATAGGGGGCCCCACAAAATTTAGGGGGGGGGGCGGGGCCAGGGGGGGGGCCCGACACTGTTCAAAAAAAAAAAATTAAATTTTTAGGGGGGGGGCCTGCACCCCCCAAAGGTTTTTCTGGATATATATATTTATATTAATTAAATATTATTAGTTATTTAGTTTTTTTTTTTAAAGTTTATATATAATTAATTATTAATATTTAAATATATTATAATATAAATATATATATTTTATAATATATTTTTTATTAGCTTAATTTATTAATTAATAAATTAAATAATTTAATATAATTATTATATTTTATAAATTTATAAATAATTTTAATAAATTTTAAAATCAATTATTTTATATTATTTATAATATATATATTTTTTTTATTAAGGGATGCAAAAAAAAAAAAAACCCATGTTTTTTTTTTTATTTTAAAAAAAAAAACAAAAAAGTAAACATTTTGGTTTTAAAATATTTAAAAAAAAATTAAAAAAACCAAAATTGGTTTTTTGTGGGTTTTTTTTTTGCGGGTTTTTTATTGCAAATTTTTTGAAATATTTTTTTTTAAGTTTTGTAAAATTCGTATCTTAAATTTTAGTATTGTAAAAAAGGCCAAAAAAATTAAGATTTCATCCTTTGACTTTTTTAAAAAAGAAAAAAAAACGTTTCTTCTTCTTATATACTTGTTGGCTAAAAAAAAAAACCCCCCAAACAAAGATTGGGTAAAAAAAAAATTTTCCTTTTAATAAAAATTTTTTAAAGAAATTCTTTAAAAATTTTTTCGTTCTCGCAAAAATTTTTTTTATTTAGTAATAAAAATAATAGTAAAAACTTGGTTTTATTAAAAAAAATTTGAATTTGTATTTCATTGTTTGAATTTGTACCAAAAAAAAAAACTTCATTTTTAAAAAAAAAGTTAAAAAATAAAGAGGGTAATTATTTATAAAATTAAATAAATAAAAAAAAAAACTCTAATTTTTTTTTGGGGGAAAAAGGGAAAATGGTGTTTGGATGTTTCTAATTTTTATTTTACACCTTTTATTATTTTAACCCAAAAAAAAAAAAAAAAAAAAAAAAAAAAAAAATAGCATAAATAAAAAAAGGGGAAAAAGTTTTATTTTCCAAAATTTAAACCCCTATTAACGAATTATCGTTCAAACCGGAAAATTTCTTATTTTTACCTTTTAAAATTTGATCACTAGGAATAAATTTATTTTATATTATTATTATATTTTAATTTTTAATATTTATAGATTATATATTTATTATATCTAAATCATGAGATTTAATTATATATAAGTATAAATATATTTCAATATAATTTAAACTTTTATGACACTCACGATAGTTGTTTCAAAATTAAATATATAAATATTTATCATATTTAAAATTATCAAATATTGTGTATTAGGAAAGAGGGGAGAGAGGAAGAGGGGAGACAAGGAGGGGAGAGGGGAAGAGAGAGAAAGGAGGAAGAAAAAAAGGAAGAAAGGAAAAAGGGCTTTTTTTCATTTCAATTAAAAAAATTTGGGAAAAAATTTTGGGGAAAAATTGAATTTTTACAAAAATAAAAATTTTTATAGAAAAAAAAAAAAAAAAAAAAAATTTTTTTCCCTCTGATTTTTAAAGCTTGTTCCCCCAAAAAAACCTTAAAATTTTTTTTCTAAAATGTTGGCTTTGTGGGGGGCACCCCCAACAAGGGTTCCAAAAAGGGTTAAAAAAAAAAAAAAATACCCTTTTTCAAGAATCAAAACCAATTTTTTTAAAAAAGCAAAAGGTTTTAAAGAAATGTTATTAAAAAATTTATTTAACTTGGCTTATTTAATTTTTTTATAATCTTTATTGGAAAGATTTTTTCTATCATCCTTAAAAAAATTTTTTTTCTTTGAAAGGGGAAGGAAAAGAGAATTCCTTTTTTTGTTTCACAAAATAAAAAGATTCTTTGAAGGGAAGTCCCCCCACTTGGGGGGCTGGGGAACAAACCCAAAAGGGGGAAAAGGGGACTTTCAATTTTTTTTTTTTTTTCAAAACAAAAAAATAGGGTAAAAACCTTTTTTCTTTATGGATCTAAAAAAGTAATAGCGAAGAAATTATTTTTTTCAATTTTCTTTTCATTAATTTTATTTTTTCCCATTTTCGTTTGACGTTTTCATATCCCAGGGGATAAATCAAATTTTTAAACTGTTTTCCCATTTTTCCCTTTCTTGGGGACAAGGGGACTTTGGTTTGGTTTCTGATTTATTTTCCTTGGGTTTTTAAAAAAAAACAAAAATATTTAATTTTTGCCAAAATTAAAAGTTTGAAGGGCTATACTTTGATATGTAGGTAAAATTTGGGATTGGGAAATACCTCCTTTTTTAAACCTTTTTTTTTTGCTTATGAAAAAAATAAAAAATTCTGGTTATGTTTTCTGAGTTTGTTGGGGAAGTGCAAATAAAGTTATAAACTGTCGTTGACAGGACTTTTCCCCATTTATTTTTTTTTTCCATATTTTTTTTTCTCCCATTATAAAGAAAACAAGGGAAATTTTATGCCCCATGTCAAAGTTTTAAAAAAACAAAGTTTTCAAAATTTGGCCCTTTTTCTAGCTTGGTTTGTAATTGTGGGCTTTCTTGTGGGGGGGCCACCCCCCCCCACCCAAAAAAACTTTTTCCCCACAAAAATTTTTGAGGTTTTTTTATTAATTAAAATTCTTTTTGGGGGAAAAAAAATGTGGGGGGCACCCCAAATTTTCGTATTGAGGCGCTTAAGGAAAAAAACAAATGGAAAAATTTTTCCTTTTTTTCCAAAGTATCTCTGAGAAACAAAGGGAAAAAAATTTTTCCCATGTTTTTAAAACAAGTTTTAAAAATTTTTAACAAAAATTATATTTTTATATTAATTTATATATTAATATATATATTTAATAAATATAATATTATTTTACCTATTTATAATTATTAATTTAATATATTATAAATAGATTAAGAAATTTTACATTTTTTATAATTACATTATAAATTTTATAATAATAAACATGACATTTTTAGAAAAGCATATATTTTATTTTTATATATTTATAATCAAATTTTCATAATATCCAATAATTATTAAAAAAAAAATTTTTCAAGGGCCAGGGGGAAAAAAAAAATTTTCTTTGGGTTTTTGGCCCTTATTCCCAAAAGAGTACCAATGCCACATCTATTTGAAAACTCTTAATTTTTGACGAGGAATATTACCACCTCAAGCTTATTTTTTCCACCATTTTGATACTACAATAATGGATTAAAAACTATTTTAAAAAATAAAATAAATTTTCAAACCAGAGTTTTTTTTAAAATATTTTTATGGGCTTACCATTTGAAAATTTCTTATGGTTTTTTAAGAAACTTGATGTGACAAACCTATGTGGTTTAAAAAAAAAACCCAAATGGGGTTTTTAAAAAACCAAAAATGCGTTTTAAAAAATCAATTTTGACCCACCCTAATATTTATATATATATTATTTAATATATATTATTTAATTAATTTTTTAACTTATATTAATTTTAAATTATATTAATTATATATTAAAATTGAATTTAATATTCTTATTGTTAATCCATTCCAATTTGAAAATTTATTAAATATAATGAAAGAATTTAATAATTATATAGTTAATCTAAAGTAAAATATTTAGTCAATTTTTTACATTTCATAAAAAATTTCGATTCAAAGCCAGGAAATTTTTCCATTTTCGTACATGCTACCAGCAATGTTTACAAATGTACAATGTTTTTTTCGTTCTAAAAAAGGTTTTTTGGCAGTAACCGTAACGCCTTGCAGTTCGTTAAGATTTGATTTGAAAAGTTAAATATAAATGAGGGGAAGGGGGAGAGGGGAAAAAAAAGGATTCTTTTTTCCAAAAAAAAAATTATGGAATTTTCTAAGGATAATCTTCCTTATTTTAGGTTCGGGGGGGACCAGGAAAAGGTGGGCCAAAAAAAAATTTTTTAAATTTAGTTTAAAAAAAAAAAAAAATCTGGGGGCCAGTTCTTTCATTTTAACTGGTAAAAACTCAAATAAGGGGGGAAAATTTATTTAAACTTATGATTACGCGTTTGGGGGGGGGATTTGGGGGGGGAACTTGAGGGGGGGTTTCCGGGGTGGGGGGACCAAAAAAAAAAAAAAAAAATTTAGAATTTTTGAAAGTATTAAAAAGGGGCCAGGCGGCAAAAACGTTCTGATAAGTATATGTTATCACATTTGCCGATAAGAAAGCAAAAGGAATAAAAAAAGCTAATTTTTAAAAAAGATTGTTTTTAAAGATGATAAATTTGAAAAACGTTCCCGCGCAAAATATTTTGGGTTTAACCAAAAAAAAAAAAAAACTTTAAAAAAAAAAAAACCAAAAAAAAAAAAAGGGATACTAAGATGGAACCTTATTAATAAAGCTATTTTTTAGGTTTGTCCAAGGTAATTTAGGGAGTATTTTTGAGGGGGCCCAACCAAGGTTTCTGCCCCCTTTATTTTTAAGGGGGGAAAGGGGGGGGGACCTTAAGGTTAATGGCTTTCGGGAAAGAAAAAGGAGTTTGTTTAAAATTAGTGCCAAAAAACCCCCCCCAAAAGGGATGAAAATTTTTTCTGGGGCTTTTGAGGGGTAAGAAACTTTTATGGGGGGGGGAGATGGGCTTTGGAAAGGAGTTTTTTAGGGGGGGAAATTTGGTTTTTTTTTTTCTTTTAAGAAAAGGCGAATTTTTTTTTTCCTTTTCCATTTTTTTTGTTCTTTAAACCCATTTTTTAAAAGAATTTTTTTAAAATTTTGGGGGGGGGAACTTTTTCCAAATTCTAAAGGGATTATTATTTTTTTCAAAGGTTTTTTTTTTTAAAAAAAATTTTCGGGGAAAAAAAAAAATAAAATTTTGAGTAACAATTTATAACGTCGATTATCTTTAATTTTTCACAACAAAAATGTACTTGAAAAAACAAAAAAATGAAAATTTTTCTAAAAAAGGGGGAAATTTTGAACTTTAACAGGACAACAAAAAGGAAAAAAACACCATTTTTTTGAAAAAAAAAAAAAACGTGGAAAACCCGTTAATTAAAAGGAAGGGGGTCAGGGGAAAAAAAAAATTTTCTTACAATTTTATTTTCACTTTCCAACCAATATCCCCCCAAAAATTCGAAACCTGACCTTTAATTTTAACGAACATTGGTTGTTTTCCCCAACCTTTTTTAGGGGGGGGATCTTTTGGTGGAAAAAAAAAAAATTTGGGGCTCCCCCGGGAAGGGGGGGCCCAAAATAATTTGGGGGGACCCTTTTTTGGCCCCTTTTTGGTTTGAAAAAGGGGCCCAAAAGAATAAGTTATAAATAAATATTAAGAAAATAATTAATATATATTATATTAAAAATATATTTTATTTTTACATATATATTTTATATTAAATATTTTATTTATAATGTATATATATTTATATTGTAAATATAATATTTTTATAATCTATTTGTTATTTATAATTTTCTAAGAGTTATAAATTAAAAAAAATATTAATTTATATTATTAAAATTTATTAAAAAACCTTCCGAACTTAATCGAAAGAACTAAAAACCGGGGGAAAAATTAATTTTATTTATTTGCCACGGTTCATTTTTTGGGCTCCCCCTTTAATTTTTAAATAATATTTTTTAATAATGTTATATAATCATTATATAATTTTATGGAATTATATAATCTTATTTATTTTTATAGAAAGTTAAAATATAAATATAATATTTTATATTTATTAATAATTTATATTTTTATTTAATAATTATTAGTATAAATTAATTATATTTAATATTATTTTAAAAATTTAATTTTAATTAATAAAATTATAAATTATTATACTTTCTTTAATGCAATATTTAAAATTAAAAAAATTTTCATCAAATTTTGCAATTTTCAATCAATTCATTTATTTCTTTTTCCAGCAAACCCCCCCACCTTTTTCTCCCCCAAAAGGGGGGACTGGGGGTGAAAGGTTACGTTTTTTAGGGGCATTTGGGGGGCACAAAAAAAACCAAGAATAAAGTAGTAAGGAAAATAATATTGGAAACCCCAAAAAAAAAAAAAGCGAAAAGAAAGGGGGCTCGGGGGGCCTAAAAACCCAAAGGGGGCCCCCCTTTTTATTTACCTTTTTAAGTGAAGACAAACTCGTCGGGGCCCGAGTTTAAGGGGGGGGAAAAAAAAATCCAACCCCCTTTAGGGAAAAAAGGGGCTTTCCAAAAAAAACGGGAGGCGGAGAACCCTTCTTCCCCCACTTATGGGGCCCCATCTTCGCCCCCCAATGGGTTAGGGTTTTTCAATCCCTTTAAAACCTTAAGGGGGTGGCCCCAACAAACCCCCCCAAATTTAACCGCCTTCCTCACCCCCCAAATAAAATAAACCCCCCCCCACCCCCGTTCAAAAACTTTCCTTATTATACGCTGTGGAATATTACCACGTGGTAGGGTTGGCCTCTTGCTAAAAAAACTTTTTCAGGGGGAATTTTCCTTTTTTTCTTCCCTCCCAAAGAATTTCCCTTTTTGCCTGGGGGGACCTTCAAAAAATCCCCCCCCCCAACCTTTTTTTCCCCCCTTTTTTCGGGGTTTTCTCCCCTTTCTTTTTGGCCGGTTTTTTTCCATTTTTCCCCCCCAAAGGCCATTTTTTTAACTCCACCAACTATAACAAAAAATCCCGCTTAACCCAAAAAAAAACCAAAAAAACTTTTTATGTTTTTTTTTTTTTTTTTCATCCAATTTTTTTTCCTTTCCCAAAAAAAACATAAAAAAAAGCCCCAAATTCCCTTTTTAATGTATTTCCCATGGAATTTGTTCCTCTTTCATTCTTAAAAACCCTTTTTTCTTTTTCTTGAAAAAATAGCAAATTTTTCTATTGTTCTTAAAATTAACGTTTTTCTTTCCCTTTTTTATTTTTTTTTATTTTTTTTTTTTCCAATTTTTCTTTCTTTTTTTTCAACCTAAACAACCCCAAAAAACCCCCTTAAAGGAATGGGTTCCCCATTCTTTTTTTAAAAACCCAATTTTTACAGAAGCGGATTTCTTAATTTTTAAAAAACCTTTCTTTAATTTCCAAGGGGAAAATGCAAATTTTCCTATCAAATAAACTATTACATTAAAACCCAAAACAGGGGGGTTAAAAACAAAAACAAAAAACCCCCCCCTTTTTTTCCCATATTAATACTTTTAATAGAATTATTAATAAATGTGTTATAAGAAGCTCATATTATTAATTTTTTATCTATATTATTATTTAAATATTTTTAATATTTTATAATTTACCTTATATAATATATTAATTAAATTGTATTAAAATATAAAGCAATAAATTATATTAATATATATATATTATACCGGGTATATTTTTAATTTAATTTTTTATCCAATTATCGAATTCAATGATTCTAAAGCTAATTTATTTTCGGAAGGGTCGGGGTTAATTTGTTTTGGAAAGGGGGGGGAGGTTTTGAAGGGTTTTTCGGGAAGTTTTTTTTCAAATTAGACCCATGGGTCGTTTTTTTTTAAAATTTTTTTCCGAAAAAACCCGAAACCTTTTTCCCCCCAACAACCCCCCCCCCTTTTGCAATGAATATAGGATAATTCATATCGCTAATTCTCAAAATATTTATATATATTTTATATTTTGATTTTTAGAAAAGATATTATTAATATTTTATACTTATATTTATTTATTTAATTTTATGATATATATAGTAATTATTTAATTAAATATGATATTAATTTTAATATATATATTTGAAGGGGTTAAGTGAAAAAAAGTTTTTGTGTTCTTTTGAGGAACCAAAAACCCCTTTTCCCAAATTAGGGGGGAGGGATTTTTGGGATGGGTTGGGGAAGAAGAAGGTGAATAAAAAAAAAAAACCATTGTTCATTGATAGCAATAAGGGTTGGAATCAATGTCATGATTTCCACTTGACAGGGCGTTAGTTCTACCGAAGGGGTTAGGGAGTTTTTTTTTTTCCATTAAAATTGGGACGGTAGGGGGGGGGCCAAAGCCTTTCCTTGCCCCCCCCCAGGAACGGCCCCCCAAACCCAGAAAAAAACTTTCCCCCCCAGTGGGAAGCAAACAAATTGCCCGGGCGGAGGGGGGGGGGCAACAACCACCCTTTTCGGCTTTTCTTTTTTTCCGGGGACCCTTGGGGGGGAAAAGGGGGAAAAGGGAAACCCCCCCGTTTTTCGTTTTTTTTGTAGAGGCGAAGTAGCTTTTGTTTTTTTTTTTCAGTTGGGAAAAGAAGTCCGCAGGGTGTGCAAACCCACCCCATTTAAGGGTTTTCCCACTGAAAGAAAGGGGCCCTTCTCGGGAACCCACTTTTATGTTACCTTCCTTTGTTTTTAACCGTTTATTTTTGGGCAAAGTTGGTTTTTTTTTCCGCCAAACCCTGCCCCCAATTTGAGGAAACCCCCAAACGTTAACCCCAGGGGGGGGCGGGCCCACCCAGGGGATTGAACCGGAACAGGAAAAATTAAAAGGCCCGCCCCAAGTAAAAGGAAAAGGGGGGAAACCTTGAAAAAAATTTTGGAATGGTTTTTTACTTTGCCTTTTGATGTTTTCCGGATTTGTTGCCCCCCAACTCATTGGCCCAACCCATGGTCCACTTCTTTGCCAGGGGTCACCAAAATTTTGGGGGAAAGGGAAATTTAAATTTATGGAGGAAGTCTATTTTGGAGAAAAACCCCCCAACCCCATTTTTTTTCCAAATAAGAGGGGGGGATTCTCTTCGGTGTTTTTGTGGAAAGGAAAAGAGTTGGGGAAAGGGGGGCTATTTGGTTTTCCAATTGGGGGATAAAAGTGTGGGCCGTTTTTCCTTTTCCCCCCGGGGGGGGAGGGGCTGCGGGCTTTTTAGGGGGAAGTTCATTCAGTTTAAGGGGGGCTAAGGGCCCGGGGGCCTTTCCTGCCCCCCCCCAAAAAAACCCAAAAAAACCCCCACCAAAAAATTTATTTTTTTTTTTTAAAAAAAATAATAATTTAATATTTAATATATAATTATATTTATATTATAATATTTCCAAAATAAAGAATAATATGCTTTATTTTAATATTAATATATTTAATATTAATATATTAATATATTTCGAATTTAACTATATTTGAAATTATTAACATATGAATTTGTAATAAAAAAAAAGTTATTGTTACAAAGATTTAAGGAATTTTGTTTTTCTTTTAAAACTTAATTTGACATTGTTGGGAATTGGGGTTTGGAAAAAACGGTAAGAAAAATACCGTCAATTTGGGGCATTTTGAAATTTTGATTTCCGAAA
This sequence comes from Trachelipus rathkii, assembly GCA_015478945.1. Lineage (NCBI taxonomy): Eukaryota > Metazoa > Arthropoda > Malacostraca > Isopoda > Trachelipodidae > Trachelipus > Trachelipus rathkii. Next base: position 41,173 of record JABUQX010022618.1, on the reverse strand, counting down.
AACCCCCCCCAAAATTGTTTTACTTTTTGATTTGTGCCCCATTTGCTTTAAAAAGGAAAGAAAAAAAGTTGGTAAATGAATTTTTCCTTTTAAAAATTAAAATTTTTTTTAGGCTGTTTCCTCCGTTTCTTTTTTTTCCCATAAATTTTAAACCTCTTAATAATTATTTTATTATAATATATTTAATAAATATTATATTAAATACATGTAAATCTATAAGTTTAAAATAGTATTTATTTATAATCTATACATAATAATTATTTGTTTTATAATAAATATTTATATTATTTATTAATACTTTTTAAAATATAAGATATTTTTTTTATTAGTATTTAGCATTATTAAACATTAAATTAAAATTAATAATATTATAAAAGAAAGAATAATTTGAAACTAATTCTTTATATTAAATTAATACTATATAAATGAAAATTTTTAAATTAATAATTTGCAGTTATAACTTTATGATTTTAAATTAATTATATATAATTATAGAATAAACGACATAAAACTCTTCAAAATTATTGTTACATCTATACTAAAAAAATTTATATAATAAAAAAAAGATAGTTTCATATTTTGTTTTTTAGTATTAAACAGTAGTTTTTTTAATTATTAATTTATTAAAAAAAACATGGGATTTTTTGCCCCCCAAAAAACATTTTTTTCGAAATGTTTTTTTTCTTTAAAAAAAAAAGTTTATAGTGGAATTTATGGAACAACCGGCTAGGTTTATCATCACGTGACCGGCATATTTAATTCCAACATTTTATTTTATTTTTAATTTTAAAAAAAAGAAAACACTTTCCCTCAAAATTTATAAAATTTTACAAAATGATACAAAAAGAAAAAAAACTTTTTGCCCCGCTTCCCTTTTCTAAAAAGTTTTTGTTTTAAACTAAAACCACCCCGTTTTCAAATCGGTCCCCCCCAACCACAAGCAACCCAGGGAAAAAACCTTTTTTCAAAGGCCAACAAAAACCCCCCCCACCGTCCCCCCCACCCGGGTTTCCAACCCCCCACAAGTTCCAAAACCCAGGGGAAAACTTTCACAAGGGGCCAAACCATCCCTTTTTCCCACTTTGATTTGAAAAAAGGGGGGCTTGAATTGGAAAAAAAAAAGGAAAAGGGGAAAAAATTTTTTGCCCAATTTTTTTTTTTTTTTTTTTTCACCCCATGAATTTGGGGGGGGGGGGGGACGTGGGGTTTGGGGGGAAAACTCGGAAAAAACTTATTTCGAAAAAAAGCAAATTTAACTGTTTTCCCAATTGGCGGCCAAAAATCATTTACGGGGTTAAATATTTGGGAAAGTTTTAGGGGGAAAGGCTAAACAATCTTTTTTTAATATTTGGAAAAAATTTTTTAAAAATTAAAAATTTTTTTAAATAAGGTTTTTTTTTTTTAAATAAATTTCTTTTGTTTATTTTTTTTCTTCTTTTGTTGTTAATTTAAAATTATTTTTAAAAAATTGAAAATTTGATTTTCAATTTTTTTTAAAAAAAAAAATAAAATTTGAATATTATTAAAATCGGGGGAAAAAATTGTTTTCCAAAAATTTTTAAAAAATAAAAAAAAGGGGGCTCGAGCCGACAAAAGGAAACCTTAAACTGCCAAAAAAAAAAATTGGGGTCTGACTGGGGAAATTTTTTTTCTTTGGGCAATATTGAACGTTGCTGAAGGGCTTTCAATAAAAAGGGGGACCCCGAAGGAAATTTTAATTAAAATTCAAAGCTTGGTAAAATTGTGGACAATGCCAATAGTTTGTTTGAAAATTGAAAAAAAAAAAAACCAAAAAAATAAAAAAAACGCTTCAAAAAATATATATAATAAATAAAAAATAATATAATTAAATTAATTTATATTATTAATTATGATATTTTAAATTTTTTTAATTAAATTATCATTTTAAATATAATATATTAATAAATATAATACTATAATTATTTTTTTATTATAATAATTATAAATGATACATATTAATGATTCATAAATATGAAATTTAATAATTTAATATAAAAAATATATTTATCTTATTTATTTTAATTTTTTAATAATTATAATTTATGATTTAAATTAATTTATCTGTGTTGCCCATCTCAGCAGTCATTTATTTTAGGGGGTAAGGGGGTTTGATTGACTGCGAGATTCCACGGCCCCAAAACCCCCTTTCCGCCACCTCGAAGAAAAAGGGTAAAGGTCCAACATGTGAAGGTGGATCAGAAATGATTCTTTATGCCTCAAAACGATAAAAAAAAAAAAAAAAAAACCTATTTCTATGGACCAAATTTTTTTTTTTTTCAAAAAAACTTTTTCGCCTAAAATCGCAAAGGTCCCCCCCGGGGGGGGGCCACGGATGTCTCTTTTAGTTAAGGATTTTTTCTTTCGATTTAATAATATTTGCAAATCCAAAACTTTTTTCCCACAAAAAAAAAAAAGTTTTTTAATTTATTAAAGGCTAACTAAAAAAATAGTTAATAATTATTCCTTTTACAAAAAAAAAAAATTTTTTTATTAATATTTATATTTTTGGGGGGCGAAAAATTTTTTTTGGGAAACCCCCCGGAGGAAGTATTTACCCAAATCTTCCCCAAAAGGATTTTTTTTGCCTTATCATGTACAAATTATTTTCTTTATTATTTATGTAGATTTAAAAATACTAAGCACTAAGAAATTTCCATATTTTTTAGCTTTTTTTCAAAAAAAATTTTTTTTTTATAATTATATTTAATTATATATATTATTTAAATTTAATATATATTTAAAATTATATAAGAAACCATTTTATTTATATTAATTATTAGTAATATAACTATAGATTTAAAATAATTATTAAATATGTATTTTAAATAATTATAATAAATATATAAATATATTTATTAAATAAATAAATAAAATACTAATTTTTTATTTTTTGTAATATTTTATATTTTCTAAAAATTTTTGCAATTATTGATAAAAGTTTTTTGGGGAAGTTTTACAGATTTTGAAAAGGGGGAAAAACCCCAAAACCCTTTCCATTTTTAGGGAGAAGTCAATGAAGGTTTAGTAATTGTAGAGTTTTTTTCCACCCTGAAGGTTTTGAAGGGGGCGTTTTTGGCTTGCCGGGAAATTTGAATGTGGGGGCCCCGGGTTTTTTTTTTCGTTCCCCGGGGGGGCTGGCTTTGGGGGGGAAAACTCCCCATTTTCAGTGGTTTGGGTCGGGGCCAACGCCCCCCTTTTTCCCCAACCCAGGGGAACCCCGCCCCCACAGGAAAAAAAAACTTCCCCCCCCCACAAGTGGGAAAACCAATTGGCCGCGGGAAGGGGGGCCCACCCCCCACCTTTTTTTTCCCGGCCTTTTCTGTGCCCGCAAAAAAAAAACCTTGGGAAAAAGGGGGGGGCGGTTTCCCTCCCCTGGGTTTTTTTCAAGGGGATTGAGTAGAAAGGCCCCAACTCCCCATCTGCGAACTTTCAAAAAGGGGGGCCCCCCACTTGAAAAGAAAAAGGGGGGCTTCCGGGACCCCAACCCTTTTTTCTGGTTACTTCTAACTTTTGGCACGGGTTTGGGGTTCTGCCCACCTTAGCCCAGTGCGGAGGGAAAGCCCAAAACATGGGTAAAAACCCAAGGGGCCGTTAAACAGGATTGACCGGGAACAGAAGGCCGCAGGCGGGGGCCCCCCCCAAGGGGCAGGAAGGGAAAACTTGAAAAATTGATATAGGTTAATTTGGCCGGCGGTTTGGAAACGGGGGGGGATTGTGGTTGAAAAAAAAACCCGTGGACAAAAACTTTCTTTTAACCACAACCGGGGGGAAAAATATTCGTTTTCCATTAAACCCCGGCCGGAAAACCCAACCTTGAAGAAAAGAAAGAATTTTTGGGGGGGGAATGCTGGCTGGTGGGTTTTCGTGTGCAAAAAAACCTCCAAAAGTGGGCCCCCACTAAGTTTTTGTTGTCCCCCACCTTTCCCGGGGGTTGGTTTTTTTCCCACCCCAAAAAGATTATGGGGAACATAAATAAGATTAAGGTAATTTTGAGTTTGATAACTTTGTGGAAAGAAGAAAACAAAAAAACCACCTTTTTCCCAATTAGCTTTGGCAAAGAGGAGTTTAAGATTTGGATGTTTTTTTGAACAAAAGAAAGGAAGTTGAAGCGGTTGGGGTTTCGGGAATTTTTGAAATTTTGGGCGGGTTTTTTTCGGGGTCCTCCCGGGGGGCGCTGGCTTTTGGGTGGGGGAAAAAAAAAAAAAAAAACTTCATTCCAAGTTTGTTGATTTTCCCCCGGGGGGCAAGGGGGGCCCCCCCTTTTTCCACCCAAGGGGGGGGGACCGGGGGGGCCCAACAAAGAAACTCTTCCTTCCCCTTGCCTTTTCTTTTTCCTGGCAGTTTTCCCAACTTTACCTTTATTTTTTCTTTTTATTTCGCAAATTGTTCTTTCACTATCACCCTCTTTAATTTTTTTTCGTTCCTTCTTTTCCGCCCCGCCCCGCTCTCCGGGCCCCCCCCCCCACTTCCTTTTTACGGGTCCGTCCAATCATAACCAAAAAAAACTTTCTTCCCCGGCCTTTTTTCTTGGGGGTTTTTTTCTTGTTGGGCCGGACCCAGGTTTTTATTTGGGGGGGGGGGGCAAAAAACCCCCAAAACTTTTTTTTTCGTTGCTTGGGGGAAAAAATTTTTTGTTAATCGAGGGGCGCAAAAAAGAGGGCGGCCCCGTTTTCCCCGGGGTTTCCCCCGCGAATTTGGGAAGGGGAACGTTTGGGCGGGACCCCTCAGCTCTTGGGCAAGGGGTTAATATAGTTTGTTTGGTTTTTTTTCCAACTCTACAATTAGTGAAATTTCATAAAGCCCAGAAAAAAAAAAAATTTTTAAAAGGTCAAGATTTTAATAGTACTGTAAATAATAAAATTCGAAAATTTAAAAGGCCAAGAATTCCTGTCCGGGAAATTTATTTTTTTTTCCTTTCCCGAAAAATTTTCGAACGTTCTCTTTAGTACCCACCCCACCCGCTTAGGGGGGGCAAATTTTTTTTCCCTTTTTTTTGGATACAAAAATAATGCAGTATCATCTTGAACCGCCCCCCAAGGTAAAATGAAAAATTTTTTTTTTTTTTTCATGGGGCATTTACAACAAAAATAAAAGAAAAAATAACAAAAACTTAAAGGGGCCAAAATTAAAAACCAGTGAAAATTGGCTTAGGCCCAATCTCTCTTTCCCAAAACAAAAAAAAAAAAAAAAAAACAAAAAAAAATTTTTTATGCACCAAAAAAAAAACCAAAAAGGGGGTGGGGGGAAACCCCATTAAAAACCCCCCCCCAAAAAACCCCCCTTTTTGGGAAAAAAACTTGTTTTGAAATCAATTAAAAACTGTTTTAAAGAAAAATTAAAAAAAAAAACTTTGGTTTAAAAAGGAAAAATAACCCAAATTCCCTCCCAATCCATAAAACCCTTTTAAAAGAAGGGCGGTTTCCTAAGAGCAACCAGCCTTTTTTTTCCAAGAAATTAGTTTGGAACCCCGGGGCAAAGAGTTTGGGGAAGGGAAAAATTAGGAAAGTTCCCCCCAGGGGGCTTGGATGGAAAAAATAAAAACCACCCCCAACAAACAAAGGCCCCCAAGGGGGCATCGAAAAAAAAACCCCAAACGAAAAAAAAAAAAAAAAACCCCAAAATAAAACAAATTTTTGTAAAAAAAACATATTTAAAAACCCTTTTTTCGGTTTGTTTTTTATTTTTGTCTTAAAAACGGGTTAAGATTTCTACCCCAACCTCCGTTGTTTTGTGTTGTTGGCGTGCCTTTTTTTCTATTCCTTCTTTTAAAACCAGGGGGCCGCTTGTCAAACGAAGGGTCCAAGGCCTTTTGCCAAAGCCCATTCCCCAAAAAGAAAAGGCCCAAAGGGGGGGGGGCTGCCCCGTCCCAAAGGGGGCAAGAGTTTAAATTCCCCAAAAACTAAAATAAAACGCCTTTTTGGGGGGAAAAAAACCCCCCTTTTTTTACCTTGGTTTCACAGTTTTCCTTGTATTCCAAATATTCGCCCCTGGCTTGTTTTAAACCACGTTCTTGTTTAACTTACCAATTTCTGTATTGATTTACTTTTTTTTATTTCTTCTTTTATTTCCAAATTTTTTATTTTAAAATTTTTAATTTTATTATTAATTTATTATATTTTTATTATATTAAATTTAATTATGTTTATTATTTTTATTTTTTATTAATTTAGTATTTTTATCTTTAAAAATTACATTTATTATTTTATTTATTTTTATTATTTAATTAATTAATATTCAATTATATTTTTATTATTAGTCTATTATCTATTTATTACATTTACCAAATTTTTTGAACTATTAATTATATTATTATTTTATTATATTCACTTTTATTTATTATATTTTAGAAATTATTTATTATTTAATTTATTTTATTTATATATTTTACTATATTTATTACTTCATTTTTTTGAACTTACAAACTTCTGATGGAGTCAGGTTTTTGGGTGGGATTTTTCCTTCCAATTCCCAGGTATTAAGGGGCCCCAAACCCCAAACCCCTTACTTTTGTGTGGTGGGAGGGGAAAATTTCCTTGTTTTTTTACCAAAAACTTTCCCATTGCTTACAAAAATAAAGCAAATAAATAAAAGAAAAAAAAAAAAAAAAAAAAAAAACAGAACAGCGTTATTATTTTTTTTTTTAGGTTAATTTTTGGGGGCAATTTTTTTTTTTTAAATAATAAAATTGCCCCAAAAATGTTTTTTCCGTTTTTTTTTTATTTTGTTTTTTTTCTCCTGGGGTCTACAGCCCCTTTAAAGTTGTAAATTTTGAGCCCTTATATGAGGTGGTAGATAGGTGGTATCCCTTTGAAACTTTGTTTGCTTAATAGATAGTTCTTTCACCTTGAAGTATGCGAGGTTACGTTTTGTGCAGCCACTGTGGGGCTGCACCTTTCATAAAGTTTTACTTTTCCGCTTCGTTCCCGGAAACGGAGCCGGAGCCAGAGCGCCGGAGCCAGAACCTGTGCCGGAGCGTTGGAGCTGGCATGCGGGAGCTTGAACTTAAGACGGAGTGGTGGAGCCGAAGTCGGAGCACGGCGTTCTCATTTTTGTCAAAACCCTAATTTTTTGAATTATTTTTTTGTATCTAACTCTCTACAATTTTTTTCGAAAATGAATTCAAATTGAAATATACATATATGGTCTATTACGAACAAAATGCACATATATTAGTTTTTTGAATTTGTTTGGAAAATTGTGCTCAGCAATGCGAATTTCAGAAACTTCCATTGTTTTTAATTGCTTGAAACAATTTTTCAAAATCAAAAAACTAAATAGTGTGGCATTTCTGTGCCGTAATAGAGCCCATCGTATGTAGTATTTAATGTAAAAAGCATCATTTCGAAAACAGTTTAATAGAAATGTTAACGAAAAAATGTGAAAAACAGATAAGGTTTTTGGAAAAAAATAAAACGAACGACGAAACAATGCAGCTACAGACACAGAAAAAGCAGCCCTAAAATGGACGTTCTATGAGGTCAGAAAAGCTTGCGGTTTTGGCTCTTTCGCCCCATCAAACCATTTTGTCTGACAATTAAGAAATTTTATGTCCATTTACTAGTGTGGGGCGCTTAAAATGATGGTTCTCAAAATTCTCCAAATTGGATCCTCCCATCGAAGCACAAATTTTTAAATTAAAAAATTTCCATTTACTTCCCCATTTCCTTCTAGGAACTTTCGATATCCGCTCATCTACATCTTCCATCCTTGAATAACAAAAATAAAGCTATATATATATATTAATATATATATATATATATATATATATATATATAGTATATTATATATAATAATATATTAATAATATATATATATATATATATATATATATATATTATATATATATATTATATATATAGTATATATATAACTTGACAGCAGCTAAATCAAATTGATCACGGGAAATGTATGTGAAAGGAGGAAAGGGCTAGTTGGGTTGCTTTGCGCTTATTGCTTTACTTCTTTACAGTTATATTGATTTAGGGTCAGCAAATACACATATTAATAAAATACTTAAAATTTTGCAGGAAAAAATTTATTTTTAAAAAAACTTATTAAATTAATAATGCAACACAGATTTTTATTATAAATATAAATTTTTACTTAAAGTTCAAAAGAAAAGCAAGCGAAGACGCTTGGTACCCCAAAGTAAGCAGTCTTCAAGCGTCGACCAGCAAGGGATTCACGAAAACACATACACATTACTCAAGATATAAAAATTATTGAAAGTTGCAAGCACAAAAGAACACCTAAGTCATCTTTTAAAGCCCCAAAACTAAATTTTTAAGTTAATGTTTGAACGAAATACATTGTATGACTTCGAGAAGAGAGAGAGGAGAAATAATATATATATGAAATACACTAGGAAGTTTTTAATGTGTTCAAGTGGTGTTTGTTATGCTTTTCATAGAGATTTGTACAAAGTGTCTTTCATAGGTAGAATACTTTGTTAATTTTAGCATTTATTCGTAGTTCAGTAGGTTTAAATCTGTTAGGTTATATTATTTTTTTAAGGAAATGTTTAACTTTGTAGATATGATTTGTTAGAAAAGTAGGATTAGGTTAAGTTTTGTTGGGTTATGTTAGATTTTGTTGAAAACTTTGTTAATGTTAGCATTTATTCATAGTTTAATGTTAGATATGTTGGGTAATGTTCAGTCTGGGTATGTTATGATGATTTATGGTAAACATGCTAAGTTACTTTGTTACATTAGGGAATGTAATTTATGTTAACAATACTGATTTGTCGGGAATGTGTTTTATGTTAACAGTATTGATTTGTAGGCAACTTGAGAAACATTGGCATTTATTCATAGTTTCATATGATTGATACACTGTAGGACGTGGTTAGGTTGTTAGGCTAGGTCAATTATTGTTATGTAACCTGGATTGATAATGACTTAGTCTTTTCAATGACAGCCTTCTATTCATACTTACGGTATGTTAGGGTAGTTAGGTTATGTTCTTAGAATAGCTCAGGTATTGAGAACTTTGTTAATGTTAGCATTTATTCATAGTGTAGTAAGTTAGATATGTTGTGTAATGTTTAGTCTCGGCATGTTATGAGCTTCTTCTCCTGCCCCAACGAAAAGCTAGAAAAGCAACCTGATTGCTGCGCTATAATCAGCTCGCAACTAGCTATCAACATCACAATATTTGACGCAGATACTCTCTTCTTACTGGACACCGGCGCATCCGTCTCGAGCCTACCTTCTTCAATGGTAACAAACATATTCTTATTTGCAACTAATGTCAATTGTTCCGTGGCCAATGGCTCGCCCATCAAGAGTCATGGTGAAATAGCAACATATATAACGATCAAGAAACTTCGTCGTTAATTTAATTGAACTTTTATAGTAGCTGATATAGCAATGCCAATATTGGGTATTGATTTTCAACCCCATTACAAGTTAATCATCGATTGTGGGAAGAAAACTCTGCAAGACAATTACGTCTCTTATAGAATCACTTCAAGTCTCTTCCATAGAAGTTCCTCCCTTACAAATCAACGCTATCATTGAGGACTCTCGCATCTCATCCTTGCTTCAGGAGTCTCCTTTGTTAACTTCACCCATTGACTTGACGAACATGAAATTTAATCTACAAGGACTTGTTCACTACATAGAGACTGGAGATTCTCCTTCAGTGTTTGCAAGACCCCTCCGTCTTTCCGAAGATAAACTAAAAGTAGCACAAGCAGAATTTGCACTCTTTTGAAGTAATGAATCATCAGACCTTCCAAGTCTTCTTAGGCTAGGCTTCTCCACTCCATCTGGTGCCAAAGAAAACCCTATGAACCTGGAGGCCTTGTAGTGATTACAGATCTTTGAATGCCATTACTAAAAGGGATGGATACCCACTTCCTCACATTCAAAGTCTCTCACAACGTCTATATGGATCAGCTATCTTTGGCAAAATAGACCTTGAGAGGACATACCATCAAATTCCAACACGACCGGAGGATGTCGAAAAAACCGCCATTACAACTCATTTCGGCCTGATTGAATACGTTTCTATACCATTTGGTTTGAAAAAAGCTGTGCCTACATTTCCACGCATGATGGACTCTATTTTTCGACATCTCCCATTTATTTACGTCTATCTAGATGACTTGGTAATTTTTCAATCAACTTCTAAACAACATGAAGAACATCTCTGAGCAGTTTTCAAGCTTCTTCAGGAAAATTCTTTCAAAATTTCTCTAGATAAATTTCAATTATTAAAGTTTCCCTAAGATTTCCATACGTTTTCCATTAAAGTTTTGCAGGTGAATATTCCCTACGCAACAAAATTTCCATAAGGTTTCCATTAAAGATCCCATAAGATTTCCCTAAAAATTTCTGTTAAATATTAGATAGATGCTCGCATCAAATCATCATCAAATCATATAGAGAAAGGTTAGATAAATCCTTTGTCAGAAAAAGGAAAACACCATCCAAAAGATTAGCCCCTCACTATGACTACAGAGTAAAGAGGAAAAGCATTTGGTTAAATCAAGAACAGTTTTCAAAAGCCACAACTACTTCCATTTTCTTTGAGCCGGGTTGTTACCCAAGCGTTATAACTTGTCACAGGATAGCAAGACCAGAATTTCTGCAGGGAGCAGACCTTCATAGATGGTGAATGGACAGCCGAGTAACCTATAGATTTCTTCTGCAAAAAGCTACCAGAACAGCAAACAAAGAAATACTCAGCTTTCGACCGAGTAACTACTTAGCACCTACTATTCGTGTTCTTCATATTCAAGCATATATTGTAGAAGGAGAAGGAAGTCATCTTGTGCACTGATCACAAATATCTCGTCTCAGCTCTCTACAATGCAGAAATCAAGCCGAAAGGTGATCGGCAGCAACGTCATTCTTTCGTCTTAACAGAATATGTCCTCTTCAGATGACCTATTTTAAAGGTCCAGATAACTGATTGTTAGCGAGATGGTACGTCTTCAAAAAGATTGAGGGTTGTTACAAGTTTGAGGGGGTACGAATGTCTCTAAGACTGCCTATAAGGGGTAAAATAGCTTTAAAGATGCTGCAACCCTCTACGGGATTGCAGAAAAACGGTAACCTCGTCTACGGACGATTTTGACACCACCAGCCTATAGGGGTTCCAAGTTTGAAAGTAATACGATAACTATAATTCGCCAAATTGAGGAAAATAAATCTCGAACCCCTCAAATTCTGTGACCCAATACAGTATAATAGTATATATATATAATTTATATAAATATTATTATAATATATATATATATATATATATATAATATTAATATTATATATATATATATAATTAATATTATATATATATATATATATATTATATATATATATATATATATATATTTATATAGTGAATATCTCACCAGGTAACGTCACCAGAAAGAGGGTTATCCAAAGTCTTTGTAAGATAATACGAGATGGTCTCGTTAAGGCAACCCGTGCTTAAGGGACCCAGGAAAGCTGCTCTTTTGAAAAATTTTGAGAAGGCTGCAGCCCCTACGGATGAAAAAGGGGATACGTAACTACGTTACCTGTGTCTACGGCGAGATTAAGTCATCAAAGAGAGATATCAAGTCTTTCAAGGGTATACGAGCTCATCTAAGACCCCCTAAACGGGTGAAGGGATAAAGATTTATTATAACATTGTTTAACCAAATGGCTATCATTATATATTATATATTATATATATTATATATATATATAAGTATATATATATATATATATATATATATATATATATATTAAAATATATATATATAAATATATATATTATATATATATATATATGTGGTGTGTGTGTGTGTGTGTGTGTGTGAGTGTTGTGTGTGTATAGAATGCACGTGTGTCTGTGTTGTTTTTTTTAAATATGATCTATTTACTATTTATTTGATGGGAATAATAATCTACTTGTTAATCGATAGAAGAGTGATTGGAGGTAGAGGCCTTTTCTAAAGGAGCTCTCAAATTCTGCTGATTAGAAGGGTGCTCCTGGGTGGTACAACTATTCAAACAGGAATGTTTATATTATATGAATTCTCAGTAGGGCTCTCCGAACGCGACCCTTCGGTGATTATTTGAGTTTAGAGCGACAACTATCATCGATCCAATATCTCAAAAACTACAATGATATAGTTACAGGAAAAAAGGAATACATTGTTGGGAATCCTGGACAAAAGAATTTTATTGGGGAAACTTAAAAAAAAAAAAAAAAAAAAAAAAAAAAAAAATAATCATATATCAAAAAACTACAATAGCTAACAGCGAAAAGGAATACATTTTTTGGAATCCTTATGTTAAAACTTTTTAGTTAGTGAATATTTAACAAAAATATAAATAAATAAATAAAATAAAAATATAAATATTGGCCTATTTTTTTTTTAGGAGCAGTGGACATAATATATATATAATATATTATTTGTAAAGGTATTACACCGGCATGTAGGGGGCTCGAGCCGACGGGGAACAACAGGGAGGGGCACCGTTTTTCCATTTAACCCGTTAGGGGAGGGGTCGGTGAGGAAACCCCCGCAGACACCCAAATACCAAAGAAGAGCGGGGTTTTCCGGAGACCCTCCCGGAGGGGTGGGAATTAGTCCTACCCGTTAGTTCCCCGGAAGGCCCGAGAGCCCCCGACTACTGCCATCGCGATGCGGTGATATACCGCTTGTGGTAGGTATATCTTTTATTGATTAAAAGAAAAAAAAAGAGCCAAAAAGTTTAATAGAATAGTCTATTTATTTTAAGCGTAAGTAACACCAATAAAAGTCTCTATAAAATAGGCTCTCTAACATGATTACTATAATTATTAGCAATAATATTTTTTTATTTTTTTATATTTTTACATTCTTTCCTATCTTAAAACTTTTTAGCAGGAGATTGCCAAAAAATGTTATTCTTTTTTCGCGTGTACTATTGTAGCGTTTTTTGCAGATTTTTTATTTTTTTTTTTGTTATTTTTTTTTTTTTTTTTTTTGTTTCTTCTCTCTTTTTTTACATCTTTCCCGCCCCTACAATTTGTTAGTACAGCCTGATTCCAAGCAATGTATTCCTTTTCGCCTGGTACATATTGTAGTTTTTGAGATATGATTTGATGATAGTTGGTCGCTCTTAAACCAAGTATCACGCCGACCCTTCTGTAAATATTATATATATAATATATAATATAATATATATAATATATATATATATATATATATATATATATATATATATATATTATATATATATATATATATATATATATATATCAATAATTATATATATATATATATAGATATAACTATATCAGTAATATAGTATATTATATAGCTATATATATATATATATAATATATATAATAAAAACTAGTTAAAATTAATGATATATATATTATATATATAGTTTATGATATTATATATATACTATTATTATACTTATATGTATATATATATATTGATATACTATATATATATGTATACTATATCTATATAATAATATATATATATATAGTTATATATATATATATACTAATATATGATATATATACTATATATCTTATATATATACTATATATATATATATATATATATAATTTAATATAAATACGTATTATATAATATAATATATATATTAGATAATAGTAGTTACTATTGAGCGAAAATATGTATGTTTGAAAGGAAAAGTGATATATAAAGGAGCATTGACAGGTTTGTTTGGGAAATTTTATTCTATTGAGAAATGTTGAATTTAAAATGAAATATACTCGTGTTCATCCCGGAGAGATTGCGGTTCCGCTTTTGATTGAAAGGGTGGTGCAGGCGTTCAAGCACAACCTTCGTTTTTTCGACACGCAAATAAAATGGAAAATAAGAAAAGATAAAACGTACCCGAAAGAGAAGGGAGAAGGAGAATAAACTTTGCTCCACACAGAATTACATTATTAAAAGCAACAAGATTAGCATTATAACACATTTATGTGAATCCGTCTACATTTTACACACACACACTACACACACCACACCAACCACACAACACACACACACACACACAAACAACACATCTACACACAACACGACACCACACACACACTTAGACCACTCGTCCATCCTGACCTTAATGGTATTTAATTATTATTATTATTGAGTATTATTTTTATTAATTATTATTATTATGTTATAACATTATTTGAATTATTATTATTATTCATAATTATTATTATTATAATATTCATTATGGTATCCCTAAGTTCCTTCTTAGAAATTTTATGTAACAGTTTTTTGAAAATTCCGTAATTTTTTCAAGCATAATATTTACACAAGAAATGATGGAGAAAATTTAAAATGCAATATACAATATAGTTTTTTTTCTTCATATATGCAATTACAATTTTAAGTACAAAAGCTCACAATCCATCCAATGTATTGAAAATCCCAAAAATGTTGTCAGCGTCCAACTCTCATATTAATAACAATACTCATTTCCTCTCCACAGCATACTTTCCCACTTGGGGTTAATTAATAATTAAGTTAATTAGACTGAGAGGCAATTCTTGGCTTTTCAGATTTCTCGCTGCATACGTTTTTTTTAATGCAAACCAAAATGATTTATGGAAAAAAAAGTAATTTCTTACAATTTTTTTTAAACTCTGATAAAAAATTATCTATATGCCGTTTGCACTTTCCGCATTGTAAAATTTTCCGAAAATTGGCATGAAATGACCAGTGATGGTCGTGTTCTTTTGGAAATAATATAGTATATCATAGTTACCTTCGCTTTTCGTTTATTGAAACATCTAGCTTTACAATCAACGATGATTTCTCAAAATAACAAAAATATTTATTAGAGTCAATTTTCTCCGTGGCTTAGTTACAGAATTTTTGAAATCGCTGTATGTATTTTAGTAATTTCTACTTATAAGTAAATTTCTTAAAGCATCTTTTTAATCTGTTGACTCCACTTTATGTAAATAGATGCTAAAACAGCTGTCACTACCTACCTACTTTTAAAATATGTTTTGATAACTTGGAAATTACATTTGCCATAGTCTTCTTGTTAGGCATTATTATATATTTTAGAGTTCAATTTTATATTTCCCATTGCCTGGATTCGAATTCTTTGTCTTATTAAGTTTTTGGCCCCAATGGGTGGTTCTAACGACCTTGTTTGTTGGATCAAATTTATCCATTTAAGTTTTAAACACTTATTAACGTGAAATCTTTATGCCCAAACGAAAAATCCTTTTGATGTCTTCGGACTTCAAAGTTTCATATTCTACGTAAAAGAATCTCTTTTAATAAAATCTTTAAGTCAGCACTAGAATTTGTTTCGACCATTTAATGAGCCCCGCCATTCCTTACTATAATGGATTTTATCCATAGTCAAACGGTTATTTAATTAAGGGCTCATACCTTATTCAAAAAATACTTTTTCAAATTTCAATAAACAAAAGTGAGAAGTGAACCTGGACCCAATATAATACTTTAAAACTGCTTCTATTTCCAGAGAAATAAACATTGATTTTAAATTTTTTTAAAGGTTTTTAGACTTTTAGAGGGGAGAACAAAGCTTGAGGGGATTTTAGCAGAAAAGTCATTGCACATGACGAATGCTCGCGACCCTAATTAGATCAATTAAAAACATTTTCAAAGTGCCGTTTTTTAAGTACTCGCCTTCTAACTTATTACTTTTGAACATTTTACACAAAAAGTTTGCTCTATTGCCACCCCTCTGTGTGCTCAAGAGTACATAACATATAGATTAAGAACGTTTCTCCGACCACACTTTCGCAGCAATAAAATGTTATTGAGGTAAATTCCATTCTCCGATGTTGCTTTCAATGATATAATAAAAATCAAGTTTTCATATCAATAAATTTTTCCGCATTTGAAGAAATACGCATTTTTTTGAGAATCTACAAAAACTTTCGAGAAATTCGATCACTTATCATTCGAACTCCTCATGCGAAGAAGAGAGTCACAGCTTTAACTTTTCCAAACCAGAAATAATTTTTTGAAAATACAAGAAAACACCTTTTAGAAAATATTTTTCTCAAGGGAAAATTATATTTAATGTAGATAAAAAATCACATACTTAGTGGCTATTCTCCTATAATACTACTATCTATATATATACTCAAGTATATGTTACTATTATTTATATATATATTATATTATATATATCATATATATATATATATATATATTATTATATAGATATATATATATATATGATATGTATATATATATAATATATATTATATATATATATTATATACTTATAATTATATATATATATATATATATATATATATATAGATATATATATATATATATATATATATATATATATATATATATATTATATATATATATGTATATATATATATATATATATAATATATATATATATATATATAATCCCATGTTATACATCAAATATTCTATTATATATACCAAATTTTAATCATCAATTTTATATTCACTATATTTATATATATAAGGTATTTAATCTAACTTTTTATCATTTCTATCAGTAACATATACTCATAAAGAAAACTTACAAGGATGTAAAAAAGTTAAGCATTAAAGTACAAAAATCTTCGGAACAACGAAAGGAACACTCAGCCTATCTCTGTTACTCCAGCCATACTTGTGCAAACGTCTTTCAAATTTTTATCGCACGTAACCCTTGTCTCACTAGGCTTTCTTACCACTTCCTATAAATGATGATGTCTCTCTTTATATACTCTTTTATATTATATTAATTATATCCATCAGAGTCTTATTACTTATTCTTCTCAAGTAACTTCTCATTATTTAATTATATATATATATCTATTTATATTCATAGTATACTCTTACTCTGATTATAGTTTATATATATAGTACTCTTTTCATGTTAAAAAATATTATCATACACACCTCTCGCTTATATATTATCTATTATCGCTCCCATCACTTAATTTTATGACATTTGGAGAGTGTTTGAGCTGTTAGTCTTGCTGCACAAGAGTTATCTCTTTGCTATGGTGTGACAACTCATTTCCTCATGTATTCAAGGGGCTAACCACAGACCTATTATTATACGAGCTATGAGAGGTGGTCATCCTCGTTCCTCCATCACTTCTGGCTGTCTCGGTCTATCTTTTATTCACATATCTTCTCTTGTCTTTTATCTACAAATTGTGTAAAATCATTTTCAGTGCACTGTTCAGCCCACGGCCGCTGATGGTCTTTACACTTTACTGAGAGCTTGAATATTTGATCTGCGAATAGTATATATGAAGATGTTCTCCTCGGGCTACTCTCAGTACATACGTCTCCCTCTGCCTGAAGAAGTGAGTGTCAGCCCCCTTGCTTGAGCTGCCGCACGTTTTGGTTGGTTCGTGTGCGCATTAAAAATACAAAAGAAATAAATAGAAGAAGAATAGTGTATTTATTAAATATCTGACTCTTTTTTAATTTGAAGTCTCTGGTGATTTTATTTGATTTTTATCGATATATCAGAATAATTCTATAATGTGAGTATATATATGTATTATATTATTATACACTGTTTAAAAATTGCTAATAGTATATGATAATATTGACTTTTTGATTCTCAAAGTTGTCTCTGACGGTCAGTAACCAATTTTCGGTCATACATATAAATTAAGTATAATTTATCTAATGAAAAAACCCGATCTTTCTATTTTAACATAATTCTCTGTTAAGGAAGTAAAGAGTATCAAACACACCACACATACCACCTTACCTACACAAACACATACTCATATATAATATTATAATAGTATATATATATATATATATATATTTAGTAAGGTTATATAAGCATGATTAGGTCAGTATAGACATTTCTCGCCTTCCTAAGTCGTGTCACACTGTCAAGTCATACAGGAGTACAGGCTCGGTCGACTGCATAATATAGTAACGATCACTCCGCTTTCTCCGTTCGGTTTCTGCAATACCTGAGTTACCCAGGATATATTTATTACTTAATTGATCAACGATCACTCCGCGGTTCCCGAAGGGAATCGAATCTTAGTCGAAAAAAGATTCTTGGTGGTCGGTACGTATTTTAATATTATTTTTGTATTGACATACTTCTGAAATTAATTAAATTTTACAATAGATTCAATTCATTCCTTTTCGATAATAAATGACCTTGATTATAACGGAGATTATTTTATATTATACACTTAGATTGATGTATCCTATTTGTTATTCCAGTTTTTTATCTATTACTCACTGTATCTATAGCAGTTACTCTGGATTAGTCATCTTATTTTACTAGTTTTAAAGTAAGAGTGTGTTATATGTATTCTATGATTGTATTATTGTACAAGTTTTATTTTCTAATGTCTTATTTCTCATTCGTTATCTAACCCATATTAAATCTCTGAATAATAGCAAATCGCTTTCAAAACTTATTATTCTTATTAATTTCACTGCGTTCAAACTATTAGATACGCATAGGGAATAATTAGTTAATATTATTATTTAGTGATTTTTTAAGATATATACTCGAATAATTGGAGCTAGATACTGATGGCTCTTATGGATTCAGGAGATGATGTGAATTAGATATCTTTGAATTGTTATATTATCTATTTATATTTAGCTTATACAATTCATTTATTTATTAATTTATAATTTTTCTCTATTGATAGTATGTTAATTTTACACGCTATTATATCGTGCGTATGTCATTCAGCACCCTAATTCGTGACTATATATTGTATCTATTGTATCTTATTATTATACGTCTTTATTTATTGAATACTCTTAATATTATGTTAATTTATATTTATTCATATTTATAAATACACATTTATTCATTTTGTGTTATATATATAGATTATAGTGACATTATACTGTCTGTCATTATAATATAATTCATTGATTAGGTGTATTATCTATTATAATCTCACTCATGAAATCTCTTAATATATATCTTATATATGTATAACTGCTCTCATAATAATGCCATTTGAATAGTGTCACCTATTTATTAATATTATTCATTTATATATATACTTGATTGTAGTCTTCTTTGTAGGTAAAGTTGATCGTATTTATAGTAGTAATTAACTCATACATGTAATATTATTATCTCTGAAGGAATCTTCGACGTGTTGTCTCGTATATTTAGAATTCCAATATATTTAATCATTAATCTTAATTTAGAGTGCGAGTGTATTATTAATAATTAATTTGATATTATTATAAGTTTTATATTTTATATCTATACTATATTAATATATAATTATATTAATTTTATATTATTTATTTATTATATATATTATAATTATATATTTAATTATAATAATCTCTATTATATATCATATTATATATCTACTCTAATTATATATATTATTATTATTATTTATATTATTATTTTTACATTTAATTATACTAATAACTCTAATTTTTATTGTATTATCTAATTGAATTTATTAATTATTATTATTATATATTATTATATCTATTTATAATTTATCTATTTAATTATTTTAATATATATAATATATATTAATTATTATTTTGAATTAATTTTTTAGGGATCCTCACGTGCACTTCACACGAACCATAACCTTGGCTTCCGATATATCATTTACTTACTCAATTATTGTCTTAGAAGGGTTTCGTTATACGGTTGTTTTTAAAATATATATATATATTTAGGAGCAAAATTCTATAGCTATTGACCTTTTTGATCTATAAGTGATTAATTGTTATTTGATAACATGTTATTATCTACTCTAATTATAATTATGAATATAATCCTTAAGTAGTATATATTATGTCTCTTACTACAGTAGAATCATGCACGCGGGAAAAGTTTATACTCTTTGAAGTCCTAAGGATTCCCCATATTTAGAAAAAATCGAGAAGTAGATTTACGTTTTTATTCGCAATTATTTCATATAGTTTGATCTGGATATGTACGCGTTTCATTTCGTATGAGAGTAGCATTTTAGATAACATTTTATCTTTTCCTGAGAATGTTTCCTTAGAAGATTACTCGTTCTATTTTGAACTCATGGTCGTGGATGTTGCATTTTCGCATGTAGGATGTTTTTTCGTCTCATAGTCTTCGGGTGCTCTTCTGCACGGGTTCTTTGTGTTTGGACGCTCATTCTAGTCTGGGATGATAGCCGGTAACGTTTTTATTTTCAGTTTTTGATCACTAAAATTATCTTAATTTCTTGATACTAATAGTTAATGCTAAACAACTTGTTTGGTCTTTAATATAATATACTATTAAAAAATATAGTTAACTGGTTTTATATTTATTTAGATATAAGACTACTGATCTATAGGATCTTACCTCTGAAATATATTTTGCTATATATTAAGTGTATCATTAAGACTCACATATATATATATATTAGTATAGTATTTTAGTGAGTCTTAAGAACCCTTCATACGATCAATATAGAATGTATTAATGAGTATCAGACCTAGCCTAGTCCTCCATCACCCAATATACCATATTCATTCTGATATAAGTAAATAACTTTGAGTAATTATTCTGGATTTCACTTATGCGTAATGGCAATGGAAATTAATTTAACATTTCTCAGTGAGTATTAGTTTTTAGTGTGACCTGTATTTCACGAGCATAGGACTATCTATGCTGGGAACGCCGCGCTCGCACGCGAAGCTCGGTGTGAGGAACATTTTTAAGATACAAGAAAGGGAGGGTAAAACGATATTCGCAATACCCCCATAGTGCGAAGGGTGCTGTCGAGCCCGCCGCAAACCTCGAAATTGGCTTGAACCCATATGGAAAGACACCATCTTCAGCACTTCGGATCATCCTTCCCAGCCACTTCAAGTTTCGTAAAAGGGTTATCGCGAGCGTACAGAAATCGTATCTCTATTCGGGCCTGTCGCAGTTTATCACCCTAGGCCGTACACCAACCCCAGTGTATATGGTGGAATGTTCCGTAAACGCCAGCCCCCGACTATCCGCATAGATTATTCTCGATATCAGCTTTGCTAGAACAACGGAAGATCCGTTAGCCCGGTATACAGGCCGGTTTTATGAGTCGCTTGTTTATGTATTTGCGTAAAGCATAAACCGAAAATGAGTTAAAAATGAAAACCATAATATACACAATCACGGAGAGATGCGTGTGAAGATTAGTCCCCCAAAACCTTGACGTACAAGGTATTTTCGCACCGTATAGAATTGATATATTCTTGAAACTGCATCTAAATTACAATCTCCTCCTTCTAGAACATGGATGCACTATCTAGCACTGCAATAAAGCCAGGAGTCGCTGAGGTGGTTATGATAGGATACCAGTATAAAAAACCGACTCGTGGAGTTACACACCCCCCCCGTTGGTGGTGACCTATTTTTTCTTTGGGGCTAACTGGCCTCACAGCCTTTGGTACAACGAAATGTACACCGAGCATTTAGATCACGACGAAACTACTCTTATAGAGAGTACGCTCACTATACTCACTAGTCTCTTTATAGCTCGTCGGTAACCGACGTCATAATATAACGTTAAAGACGCAGGGAGACCTACCCATATTTCTACGGTACTATAGTATATTTATTATACTACTCAGTTTAGTGTCCTGAACAGGCCCCCTAAACCTGATTAATAATTTGTACAGTCATATATTCATACTATATTAAGATCTAGAATTTGAATATCTCGGTATATACACCCTCTTAGGATGTTCTTTATATGATGAGCTAACCCGGAGCGACATTTAAATAGAATATACCTGATTATATGGGGGCTATCACCAGATAATGTTAACTGGAGGCCCTACTCCCAAACCTGAAAATATTCAGTGACATTGAACTAGATCGAAAACTTTATGATATATATACAATTACCTTACCTTTACATGTATGCTATGTAGGTGTAAATCACGATAAGGTAAATTGTATACCCAGAAGGTATCAACTCCTTTATTGGAGGACTTGACCCTAAGAACTACTGAAAATATTTTGTGACTGAGATTAGGGATTGCGAAACTTCGGTATATATTATTTACTTTAAACTATTATCAGTGTGACTGGTGTATTATATGAGAGAGATCGGAAGTTTCCTAGTTTTCGTTATGATATACCGTTATTTATTGGCTCCCCCTAATATGTGAGTCGTTGATGAAACCTATAGAGCACTGTACTCTAATACCTCTAGAGTGTCATTACATTTGACGAACAAGAATTTCAGGTGGAGCTTACGGCATTAATTATTAATGGTCATGTACACCCTCACACATTATATGATCAATAGATAGAACAACTCTTTGTACCCACACATTATTTTCAATAACCACAAGCTGCCCTAGACATCATATATTTTTTGGTCTAATAACAATGCTACCACAAGAATGCATCTGGGTCCGATATCCTAGCTGCCATTTCACGTTAAAAAAGACTTGAGGCAATGCACAATTAATATGGGACAACTCAAACTATAAATACAGACAGGAAAGAGAGCGTTTATGTTGTAATTCCACAATCTTCGTCTGGTCTTAGCTATCACGTGGCACGTGTAGAGAATTTAACTCAACCAAAATAGTGTTTATAGATTGATCACAAACTCATAAGGCACACCATATTTATAGTATTTATGGAGTTTTACTTCTCCGTGTAACCTTTTACAGTAGAGAGTAGAGATGCATTCATCTCTCAAAAACAAATAATAATATGACCCTCCACAGAGGAGCTGGGACATCACCAATAGAGGGGCCCATAAGGAATGCTACACCGTTTCTTCTAATACTTTGCCGAATCATAACTATCAAATTAGGCATGAGGAGTAATATTGTTCCAATATCATAGGGAGATTGTTGACCGAATTTTCTTGTTGACCCAATTAACCTCCTTTATTAACCAAGAGTGGTTACAAAGCAAATGTTGATCTATACTTATGCCCCCGTCTCATAACACCTACAAGAATTCACATAAATTTAAGATCCAGCATATTGTAAACAGTCAAACCCTTTTAGTATCGATTAAACACATGTTTTCGCAATTATTTTCTGTAGTTGGTTTGTTTCGTAACAATTTAAATATATATAAATATCAAACAATCACAAAAAATATAAAAAAAAATATGGAACAAGACATAAATAGATCAAGATCTGAGCCAAATTTCTGAGATTCTTCTTCTATATTATCAAATATGACCTTATTTACTCTCGAAAACAAAATACTGTGATTTATCTGAGATAAATTCATATACAAGATATTTATGAACTTACTGATAATTCAAACTTTAGAGATTGTATAACGGTAAACTACCGTGTGAGGAATGGTGTGCGTATAACCCCGAAAATAGAGCAATTCTATGCTCGTTGGCAATATGTCTCCTTATATGTTTTATATCAAATTAACCAGACAAATTTGACACATTCTAGTGAAATAATATGCAGAATTGAGGAAAAGCACATGGTCGAGAAGGGGTTAGCCATACTCAGAATACAAATATAGATTCTTACGTGACCGTTTGACAAATATTAAAAGCTTTTGATGTACGCATGCTATTGGGGAGACAATCTTTGATGGCCAGTTCTCCGTTGTCCTCACCCTCGGTATACATTTTAGTGGTAATGTGTGTGGATCAACGTTACAGCTGATAGAAGAGACTATTCAATTAATCTATCAGGCATCGCTAAGGCGATATATTTCATTTTGATCACCAGTTACAATAAAAGAGAAAAATAAAAGAGCTTTTCTCTATTCTTCTAACAATGGTGTGAAAATACTACACGATTGAAACATTCTCTTAGCCACTGAGAATCAACACACGTGTACAAACTGTAAAGTGCTTACCAATAGTTTAACAAATTATAACATGGACGGTCTCAATACACACTATAATCGCGTAGGAATTAATACCAGGAGTGCGTGCATTAGAAACCATATATCTCTAATACTTATAAATTTTTAGCAAGTATGCTGCGGTACATCGTGTGACCATTTTTTATTCTCTCTGAGAGGGTGCCGCAGAGAAGTGTAGAATGCACTATACAATGGTTGAGAAACAGAACCTACCTGCTCGAGAGGATATAATAGGTGTGTTTTCAGAGATGTATTAGCAAGTATGACATTGATAATTTATCACATCTCTTTCAGAAGGGTGTATGTAATTCTCTTCCGCGAACAGTATTAATTTTAGATTATCTGTTCATTACATAATTTCTACTAGGAATACCTCTAGTTCTAATTATTATGTATCGAATGAGTTGCCAGATAGTGTTTTTATATTAAATTTTATATTAATTATAGCTACTTCTCAATATTTGAATATTCCTAGGGTGAAATCTCTGAAAAAGCTTGTATTTTATTATTTCCCTCTCCAGTACAATGAATATTATTATTAGAATAGTTAAGATTGCTATAGAAGATGCTGTGAATCTCTGATCGCGCTCTTAGTGTCGTTAAGATGTTAGGTTCCATAGTTTTAACTCTACCAGAGCGTGAGTCTAAAACATTGTGTTTTATTAGTTTTAGTTTGCTGTGTTTCCTAATAGTATAAAACAACATCATTAACTAACAATGTGATAATGCCCTATACATAACATACACAAGAACTATTTAAGCATATAAACATAATAATAATGTGTATCTTGTCACCTATAATTTCGTATGTTGACCGTATCCTTACAGGCAAGCGAATCAAATAGGTTTAGTCCTCTCAAAAACTCGTTTCGTGCAAAAACGAACAGTAAACAAACAGAATCATAGGTATTTGCGCATAATATTGAATTTTCCTAATACTATATTCATACTGTTCTTGTGTTTCGAAAAAGTGGGTAGCTGATGTTTGAACATAGTTCTCGACCTTTGAGTATCTGTCTCAAGTTTCTAAGTAACAGTTAACTACAAATACTAATACTGAAACGACTTGTTCGTAAGACAAGTATAAAACTCGACTTGTATCTAATAACCCTAGCTGAAACCGGACACTACATTACATATAAAGTATTAACGACATCCAATCGATAGATAATGAAAATGCAATTACTAATTACAGAGAAATGATTCAATTTTTTCACCCTGAACCTCGAAAATACATTGTTCAGATTAGGACAAAAGTCTGAGTAAAATTTTATAGGGTATAAAGCATGTACTTGGAATTATGGTTCGTTCGTCCGTAATATACTTGTTTACTTTCTTCGTGACATTGGTCAGCAGAAAAATCCATTTATCTTTCTTGAGTCTAACTTTATATATATACACTTTTATGATTCTCTGATCCCAGATAAAGATATTTTTTCGACTGAGTGTCGGCGTTTATGATGGCCTCGTCCCCCCTCATCTCCTAAGCTCGGTGTTTAGTTATAATATCTTTCACGAGGACCTTCGTATACCCAAACGATTTCATTGTCCGGTATTGATATTTTTTCGCCCTCCACTACGAATAGAAGACGTAATTTTACCTGATATGTCTCATTTGAGCGAGGTGTCAAATTAATAAGACCATTATTCTCTTCGGAGAATTTGTGAAAGAATTTTCATAACAAGATTATCGATACCACGGGAAAGTTTCTGGCTAATGTGGCTAAGTATGGGTAATCGTCGAGGATCGCTCACCAGTGCTCAGTGAAAATATTTACCATGAAACACCCGTATACAAGATGTGATGAGTTATAATAGAATAGATGGTTGCTTTACACCGCATGCTTGATAACTGTTAATAGTATATTGATGTACGCAATACTTTATTGTGGATACCCCTCTCGTGTGCTGGTCTACATTTCGACACGTACGTGCATTTTTAATCACTGGAGTTCAATCATTCTTGAAAAATATATTACAGCGTTGGTTAAAATGAAAAAAACGAAATCAACGTCTCATCTCAAAGATGTCGACATACTCGAGGACTTATCATATAGCTCGTGTAATCTATGATATTTACAATGAAACATCGGTTTACCATATAATGCATGTTACAGAGTGCATTAAAACTATCAGCCTGATACGTTACTTCTTCGGAACGAGAGCAATGCCGAGTACTAGTGAACCTGGGTATGCCGAAGAATAGAATAATGCCATAAGCTGTAATTTATACTTACAATCCTTTCAAAAGGGTGTTGAATCTCTCGGGAGAAATATATAGAACTTGCTCAATTTATACAGAATCCATCTGTCCCTTGATTAGATGATATTAATATGTTTAGAAGATAAATCTATGTTTTTGTATGTAGTTTATTAAATGTCTTTCATTGAAAATTTAATATGTTATAATAAATGCAACTTGCTTTTATCTTCTGCCTCTCATGTTAAACTTCTGGTTGAACTGCTATGTGATGGCTGTTTAGTTCGTACGTTATCATGTTGAATGATGAAGTATGTGATGATCGTTGCTATGAACTGATGTCAGGTCTTACACATTGTTATTAGCTGTCGTTTCCTTATTTATATAGATCACAAGAGGTCAAAGATGTTACATAAAAAAAAATACGAGAAAATTAAAATATAAGTATTGGGCTTTGCAATAATATATATATATATTAATTATTTAATATATATATATATAATTATACAATATATATAAGTGTATAAATATATATAATAAACACACTATATAATAAAGTAAAAAAAAGTATTTTAAAGATCAAAATAAATTAAAAGATATATACAATCACAAATTAAAAACAAAATAGCTTTTAAAGAAAATCGAAAATAAAATTTTAAAAAATAAACATGAATTTTAAATATATCAAGCCTCAATGCTCTCTCTGCTTAACTATAAAGATATCATCATATGAAAGTATTTACTATATTCAGGTTTTCGCGCCAACTCTTACTGAATAGCAATTGTTATTAGCCCTATTACTGTTGTATTGAACTCACTGGATGAAACTCTTTGTAATTTTTGTTAGCAGGTTGATGTTCGCCGTAAGGCGTCATGTAGGTTGGGTTTGTGATCGCATATATTATCGTTTAAGCCTCAGTTAATGACAATGATGTGTAATGTCTTTATATTTATTGTGAAAATTTGTTACGTAAGTAGTTTATATTCATTGAATCCTTAGTATGATATGATTAAATACAGTATGGTGTATAGAGATAAAACATATGGTTTATTCGACGTATATCTGATATATATAAAAATGTCATTACCTCTTGATAATAGTTTACAGAAATAAGGACGATTATATAATCTCTCTCGCCAAGCCGGTTGACATTTCCCAATTTCCAAAGCGCGTCAATATATATATATGATAAGGATAAACTCTCTGTTAACGTTAACATTTTTATTCTATGAATATAAGCACTGGTTGTTATGTGTCTTAGTTTCGTTTGACGAGAACTATATATCGCTTGACGGTATCAAAGACCTGGTTATAATGTCCTTTCTATCTATACTCCTATCACATATATAATATTAATTCCTTCCTCAGAACTATATTCAAATTTATATATATCATAATATAAATTTAGAATGCTTTTATACTTTATGTTAATGTTATAAATTACAACGAAGTATGTAGAGTTATTGTTCCTTATTGAAGGAAGAAAGGGTCGTTGGGAATTCAGTGCCGTGTTATGATATATGTCATCATACTATCATCTTAGCTTCCTGATTAAGTACGATGTCTGAGCATTATACTGATGTATTTATCATCTTGTGTTGTTTATCATTAAGGACATATGTCACTCAGTTGATCGTGAAAAGTGTGATGGTTAATGTTAGGACTCTGATAGGGTTGTTGATATAAATTGTTATTAATTGTACCTATTTTTAATGTGAAAAATACAGATTGAATTTTAGAGCAGGGAGGGGGAGGAAGATGTTAAAATGATTACTATACAGTTTGAATTAGGATATATTTTGCCAAATAAGACAAATTTGCTAATAAGTTTATTAAAATGAAAAGCATCTTATTATAATTACTCAAAAACAAAACTGTTTTAAAATATTTAAGACCAAAAATAAATGAGTTTTGTGTATATGTTATACAAATAATATTCTATCGATAGCAGTCAATAAGATTCATAGATGGCAGAGGCTGTGAGGGATTGTGGAGGCTGGAAGAGACTGGGAAAGACTTGGAAGCCAAGCGCTCAGCTCAGCGGCTACGTGC
The DNA here is from genome assembly GCA_015478945.1 of Trachelipus rathkii. Taxonomy (NCBI): domain Eukaryota; kingdom Metazoa; phylum Arthropoda; class Malacostraca; order Isopoda; family Trachelipodidae; genus Trachelipus; species Trachelipus rathkii. The sequence goes on along the minus strand of JABUQX010022618.1, from coordinate 13,104 downwards.
CTTAATATAAAAGCCTCTTGGAGGAGCCACTGTTATGATTTGATAATGTATAAATAAACGCGAGTATTATCTTTCAGTGCTATAATCTTAAAATAAGAATAAAAAATGTGCTTAATTTTCTTTTATTTTTTTTGTAATTTTTATGTATTATATCTCATAATCTTTAAAGAATCTAATTCTCTGTTGTTCCTTATATCTTTTTTTTAAATATTCTTACAAGTTTTTGAGATGGGAGCCGTTTTTTGAATATTTTTTTTATAAATTTTATTTTGATGTTTTTCTATATTCTGAGCGGAGTATATATCTATATAATATATAGATTATATACTATCACTATCTATCCTATGTCAAATATATCTATATATGGGCTATACTCTCTCTCTCTCTGTGGGTGGACTGTACGCGTGCTATTTAATACCATATATATGTGGATTTATCTTATATATGATCCTGATTATACGAGTCAGCTTTCTACGTTCAATGTGTATATATATTTCCCCCCGATGGGTACTCAACAATTAACAACTTGGTGCTTCAGCATGTATAGCTCTATAATATATAGAGGGTATACCAATGTTTTCGTTCGTTTCCTATTATGTTTTCAAACTATTTCAGGTTTTAGGGCCTGAGGACTCCCCCTCTTGAGGGTGTGTATCCTTATTTCAACCCCATATATGATGCAGTAATTTGGTACCTTTTATGAAGTCGGCAATTATACCACTGTTTCGTCGCTTACTAATGTCGGAATATTTCAGGTTGGAGCAGTTACCACATTTCGCGGCCAATATGTTCATTATTTTTGGAATCAGGTTTTTAACTTAACCCCGGAGCATCTAAGAACATCCTTAGCACAGGTTGTCTTATACCGAGTTATTACAATGACCTCTTAGACATTAATATTTCACCGTTCTGGCGGGGCCAGGTCCCAAATGTGGTCTACCTCCGGTCATTCTTACCTCGGTTACAACCTATAATACATCGTAAGGAGGTCCTGTATATCAAGTTTCGTACCCGTTCTATGTTCATATTTAGGTTTGGGGTCACAGCCGTTTACCCCAATCGTGGAGTTGGCCCCACACGTTATTTACCCGTTGCATCTAAGATGCATCCTTAGAAGGATGTATAACAAGTCCGGCATTCTACGTCAAATTTCAGGGGTTTTGGCAAGTCCACCAAATTGTTTTTATCCTGTGTCATGGAAGTTTACATAGTTTCAGATAAGATGCCGTGCCTTCTCAAGAAGTCCCTGTGCTTAGACCGCATGTCTTCCGATACCGTTCTACGCTCTATATATTTTAAGTTTGGCCGGAGTGCGGTCATCCACCCCTCCTGGCGCTGGTCGCATAGTTATTTAATCCCCACTACTATATCATACGAGTACCTTATATGATGGCATCCCAACAATATATACCCGAGCTTTCATTTGCTCGATATGTCAACATTTCAGGTTTTGGGGGCTGCAAGGTCCCCCCTTTGGGGTGGCTCGACTAAAATTAACAACGGCTCAGCAATATATGATTAGCTTCTATATGATATGTCTGGAAGGTAAAAGAGCGAAAGATACAGATACTCATATTTCATCATTATTTCACAAGTTTTTGAGGTAGATATGGGTCCCCCCCTTGTGGATGGTCCTAGACACCCTATAATGGTCTTATAACCATTCATATTCGAGATCTACGTTATCGATAACCTATATAAGTACACCAACATGTTGTTATACGAATGTTTATTAACTCGGCACACTGCTCAGTTAGCATCCAGCACCGGAGAGAGACCGGAAGCCAAACTCTCAAGATAATATCTGAACCAACTATTTCTAAAAATTCAACTCTAAATCCTCTCCACCAAATTCACCCTGTATCGGAACACTTCAAGGCCCCCACCAGGAACCTGCCCACCTTCGGCGGGGACCCTCTGGAGTTCGCTAGCTATATAAAGTACTCCAACACACAGGATATAGTCAGTCATCTTAAACCCCCCCCCCCTCCCAAATTTTAAACCTGATACATACTCTAACCCATAATGATATATATCGGAGCCATATGGGCTCTGAGAATACAAAAATAGCGGGTGGGCTGCACCGTGACTCCTAAAAATTTTTTCGAGTGAGACAATGTTAACATCATACATAATTATAATAATTTATTAATAATCATATTAACTAATATACTTCATGAATCAAAATAATTATATAAATAAGATTAAGTAATAAAAATAATTAAATAATCTGAATAAATAATAATTACCACTATATCATAATCATAACCATTATAATAAAATATGTATAATAATAAACAATAATACAGACAGACCCACCACACATGTCGTTGACATTCTCTGATTCGCACTCACGTTTCACGTGGGATAATCAATTCTCTATCGCAAGCTGAAACTCGAACCCGAAAGCACGTCTGAAGAAAAACAGTCACGTTACCGCATGTGTGACGGCGGGCTCTGTGCTGAGCAGCAACCACGTCTCGAGTTGCGATATCGTTAAAGCCTACATCGCTACTACACTGATTGTTAGTGCAGTCAGAGTATATGCCAATCACGCATAACGACATACTAAATAGGATAGATTAAGGAGGTGAGCTCTGAGTGGGAGACTCATATTAATGCAAGTAATTTATATCAAATAGTTCAATATATTAATAATAATAATAATAGATAGACAAAATACTCAAATAAATAAATATAAGCTAATTATTAATAATAAATAATAAACTAATATCTACAATAAGAAAAGTCAAAAATGATAATTTAAAACAAGAATTGATCATAAAAAATATTAGATAGTTGCTATTAATAATAACAATGAATAATAATTAATAATAATATATATAATAATAATAATAATACATCTCTATACTTAATGCGAATACTAATTAATAATAATACTAATATACCATAATATTAAACGGATAATAATAATAATAATAATAATTAATTACATAATATATAAAATCTCTAATATATATATAAGAATTATTCATATATAATAATAAAATAATAAAACCATAATAATCATAAATAATAAAAATCAATACATCAATAATATAAACTAAATAATAGATACCATAAATGAACACTTTCATTTTCCATCTTTAAACATAAAAAAATATGATTGGATTTGCGAAACCTTCAATGATAACGATTCCGATCTCATGTTGGTTTGTCGCATTCACGCCAATAAATTTAACCAAATTCAATTACTCTATTATCTCAAAACACCTTTTGATATCTCGAAAGCTCCACCTGTGGTTGCTTAATCAACGCTTATCAATTGACTAATTTCTGAATAAAGATACGTAATGCTATAAGCTGTGATCCTCCATTTGAGCTGCACAGCTCGCGAACTAGAGTCTATTACTACTCGTACGTTCCTTCCGCACAACACTGAGAGGTTAAGAGTGCCGTTATATTGGCCAAACGCTCGGTGAGAGCGAGTATTCGCAGTTTCTCGATTGAGCTAACATATTATTATATATATAGATATAATATATTCTGACATATATAATATATATACTTAGGGTTACTTACACTAAAGATATATCTACTATATTACGCTCATAAGACAGGTTTCTCATCATAGTAACTTGACCTATAAATATATTTATAATATATATAGTTATAGTAGATAATATATAATTACATTAAATATTTAATATATATGCGGAATGAAAATTGAACGAATGATTCCTATATATGTTAACACAATAAATAAAACATATAGGTCATATAATACTGTCATTATGCAATTTTTTACTAACTAATTTATATATATATATATATACTTATTATAAATTAATATACTATTTGATCTTGCAGATACCTACATAGCGTGACTATAATAATCATATGTAAAAAGACCTAGTACCTAACGATCAATTTTTAATTAGCTTAGCTATGACTTTAGATTTGTCTATATTATAACCATTAGGTATCTACATCTTTCATCACTTATAGTATACCGGTGATCTGCTTCATATACTATTTTGGATATCTATACTATCTCTATATATTACTTTTGAATATTATTATATTGAATATATATATATATATATCATATCTATACCTTTTACTAATAGATGAAATAAAAAAGGGCCATATTATATATTATATTTCTCTATACGTCATACTCTTTAAGTTATATATAGATACAATTGTTTTGTTACCATCATAAGATTACATAAATTTAATTGACTCTATCCTATCATTGTGGATGTGGACCGCTGGTATTATACTTATATTCTTTTATATATTAGCCTATATCATATTGTTCCTCTAATTTTTTATCTTTATATATCACTGATGGAATACTTTGTGATTATTTATTAATTTTAGTACTAAAATATGGCTTTTTTATGAGCTACTCTGTCTTATATTATCATATATAATGTATATACTCACTATCCAATAAATATTATATAGTATTATATAATATAAATATTTTCTAATAATATTACCTATATACCGTATATATTAATACAAAGATTATCATGATTATTATAATATTATATATTATATAATAATTTAAATATAATATATAATTAGTAAATTATTATATATTATCTATCTTTTATACTTTACATCTCAGTTATTATTAGATTATTTTTATATTATCTTATTATTTATTATTATGATCTATATTATTATTTATTATATTATTACATTATTAATTACTCGTATTCAATTTCATTTATTATTATTATTATTATTATTTATTATTTATGATTATTATTATACCAATAATGTATTATATTATATTATATTACACTACTAATTACACTACTAGTGTTTACTTTCCATGAAGAGACAAATTGAGCATGTTTACTTTTTCAAAAATATATACCAGAGAACACTTTTATACTGTTGTTCTGGCAATTCTTTCCGTATAGTAATTTTTAAAACGAGTTCATTTATTTATTACAACGACTGTTGCACTCGAGTGTATTACTCTTCTTAATTCTATATTCATCTATAATATATTATTCATCTAGAATTTTCCTTTTCTATGTCTATTCATGGATTATTTATATATTATATTACTATATATTACTACCTATTAAAATATTTTATATTATATATACTATAAACCTAGGTATTATTATAGATTTAGTGAGGTAGCCTATATATTAGTCACCATATATATATATATAGTTTATTATTTATCTTTATAGATATATATTTATATATCTTCTAATATATCATTTTTTCATACTTCATTTGGCTTAATTTAAGTTCACTACTCTATCACTCATATAATACTCATCTAATAGGACCACTATTTCTGTATCATAATATTATTGACTATATATGTTTAATACCACACGTTATTTAATTCTGGTTGTATACTGTATCATCTATATTAGCTATACCCTCCTACCCGTCTACTTTAACCACACTCCTACTCATTCATTATTATAATGACACTATGTAATATAAACTTATCACATATCCATATGGTCTATATACTGCCATATTATTATATATATATGTACTATATATAACCCATCCATTACTCAATTAAAGTGAGTCTTTTTGGTAATTTGTATTAACTATTCAGGTTACCATCGAACTACCTTATAAACTTCAATATATAAGCTAACTCTCAAACTTATCTATATATCTAACGCCCTACTATATACATATTAACTCATATCCTAAGTACCAAAATATAATCATTCTCCATTATTATAGCTATAATATTAATTATAATATCCCGGCTATTTATTATTAACACTATACAATTATTCTATATATACCTATTCCGTATTTATTTGTAGTAACTCTTACTCGTAGTGTCTCCTTCATACCGTGGGTAATAGTATATATAGTGATATATAAATCATTATTTATATTATCTCATATATTTAGTATATATAAATATATAATATATTTATCTATCCTACCAAAATCTCTCTACCAATCTATTTCAAAATCACATTTTTCCATTATATATATATCTGCCTACACAAAAACTTATATTTAAAATTCAATTATAAGATATAGTTAATATATTATATATATAGTTATTTTTAAAATTAGGAGGAAAGTTCTCCTATCCCTCTTCCTAATTTTACTACTCAGTTATCATAATATCCATTTTTTGACCATCAACTTTCACTGACACTAACTACCTCATTAAATTACTCCTCCTATATTCTTTTACTAACTTAACAAATCTCGTAAATATATAACAGCAACGTTCGGTTATATAATAAAACACTAATATAAAGGATATGAGTTTAGCTAGATAGTATCACTATTATATACCTAACATCACCTGGACTCTATTCGAATAACTAATACTACGATTACTATACTATTTTATTTAAAATTATTAGTATGAACTCACAAAATATACACTTCAACGTCTCTTGTCATATATTTTAACTTTTTTTACGCACATCATTCTGAGACTGATTTTACATACAATCATATAATATTATTTTGCTATGATCTTTGACTTTACATAATCATCCATTAGTATTCAGATATAGGTTAATAATATTATTCCTCATAATATCACTATCCGAGCCTTAAACATCATAAAATCCATATATATACCATCTATTATCACGTAAAAGCATTCAGTCGACCTCATCGTCCACGTACGCATATACGCACTCACACAACAGTCGATGTTCAAATTGTCGCGGAACCGAAACTCACTCTCCTCTATTACCGTTAAACGCCGACAAATATGTACCGACACGGTATGCGAAAAATCGTGAAAATAATCATTTTTTTGATACATAATAATAATTTTATATTTAGATTGTGTTCATTATCTCTGCGAGTGTCTGCTATACATGCGTCGAGCAAACTACATATCTGGTTTGTCTCAAGATCCCACCCATATTTGTAATTTTTACAGAGTGTGCTCATATAAACACCATAACATAAACTGTTATATACCCTCAGATGATATGTGACTACAAGAACATACACTCTCACATCAATCGATTCCTATCCTTAAACCCCACTACAATATTTCTGTTATACTTTCTATAACAATCTCAACATACATAGATTGCATACACATACTATGTGCGAAAAAAGAGAGTCAAACCCATATGCCTGAAGTGTAACGACTCGCTTTGCCATACAGCAGATATTATTTTTGCATTTAACAGGTTCGAGATTTTTACTACTGTTTCCGATCTTATTTCCCCGCATGTGTACAACGCGCGAGTCTGCCTTATCTGCATTCATCCTAAATAAGTCACACACTAATATTCCACCTCTCGCGACACTTCGCTATGCAATATATCAACTCACTCTGGTGAGTCTCTCCTGTGATTCTTCATCGCTGTGAGACTGACCTCCTTTGAAGATTTGAACCGCTGACAGGCCAAAAAACAAATTTTGGCGGAATGTGGTATCGCCGTAGCAGAAACCCCAAGCGATATGGCTGCTACTCTACTCGAAATATGGGGCAAGTAATCCAAGCGAGCAACAATTGTGGACTACCTTTTCCTACTAAATCATTTATAAATTCTATATATTTTAGTTATAGCGATGACATACTTACTCAGCAAAATATTCGCACTGACAATTCTAGCTCTACAAACTCATCCGTCCAATACCATATATAACCTTATGACTCATGACTCTCGAACCATAGCATAACTGCTCCTATAGTCCACCGCAGATTTTGGTTGAAACTCTCTCTGTTACACTTCGTGGCATGATAGAGATTTTCTTTTGCACAAGCCAACTTAGAACGCTCGTTAAGCGAGTAGCTCGTTATTGCGAGGTGCTTCACCTAACCTCAGATATCGTGCTATTACATTTCTATCATAGAGATTACTCAATTCTCTGCTCACCTTTCAGCTTTGGGAGTAATTTAGCTTATTGGACAATTGTGAACCAAATCTGCCCAATAAATTTACCTATAGGTCCTATTACTTATGCATCATCATATAAATATATACACCTAAGCTTATCGCCTTATGAATTACCATATCTATACCTTTTTTTTTCTTATATATTATTATTTTTCTGTTGTTGGTAGTTTTTTTTATTTCATATAAAATTAATTTTATTTATAATACTAGATTTTATTATTTTTTGCTTATTCTATACCCTATATACGTGAATGTATATTTGGCTTAATGCAGATTTTCAACACGTTTATTCCCTCTCCAACTATGACCATATCTTTCACATCTAAAACATATAGGCATGCGAACTCTAGTAGCTGTGGACTCTACAATATTTTCATCTTTATCTCTCAAGCAATCGTGGTATCTTCCCGCTATTTCTCCTATACTATCTTAATCTAATTTACAGCGCTTTCCTTCAGAGAAGTTGTACGACGTTCCAACTATATTATTTATTACGATAGTATTTGCTCACCATTTCTCTCTCTAAACGGTCTCACTCGCTTAACCTCTCGCGCCAGAACTGTTCAGTCAAATCATCGCTCATAATCTCTCTCGTCGCTCTCTCGCTCTTAAAAGAAACAGCTATTATTTTGCTACGTACAATTTTCTTTTTAATTACTTATTGTTATGATTGCTTTTCTATCAGTTTTCTTATTTTACACGTTATTATAACTGTATACTTTTCATTCTCTCCATTTATAACAATATATTTTTAACGAGATAAACATACGGTCTACTAATCTTCCCGCTTTACATTTTCGCAAATCACACTTTTATTGCTTCCGTCTGATATTGCAGCTTGACTAATTTTGTACATTCAAGCATAGCTTATTTTTTTCTTATAACTCTTAACACACGAGCTACCTTGCATTATTCAGCGCGTATTTCTCTCCGGCTGCAGCCTATCTCTCCGCGAAGCCACACTCCGACATAAAAGCTATAGAACGAAGTCCTTAATTTACGATCACGTCATCGTTCTTTAGTCTCACTCCCACCCTACTTTCCGTTCCTCTCTGGCTCTTAGTTCATACCTTAACGACTCTCACACAGATCCCCTAGGTCCCTATACTTACGTCCTGTGCCAGTGCATACTGCAGGCATATATTTCTGTGTTTACAGTCTCATAACTTCAGTTTCCACATTACCAATATTCTCGATTTATTTTGAATACAATAAACTGACTTTTTTAAATTAGCTATATCTATATAAACTACCTCGTATACCTTCAGATTTGAGCTTTTCTACAACTCTATTATTATTCTAGTGACTACACATTATATCTATATACTTATATATATATATATACTACCAAACATATATATATATATATAATATATATCTATATTACTTATAGTATATTATAAGAGTTAAGATTTCATAATACTATTTTCTAATATATAATGTAATGATATTATATATATTATTAATTATTTAGTATATTATAAATTATATATTATATCATATTATTATATTACCTATATACGTTCATATCACTACTATACTATTATTATATAATTATTTGTTTATTTTTCTTCTAGAACTCTATTTTATTGACTATATATATATATAACTTGTAATTGAAATATTTTCGCCATAAATCATAATTTTTACACTCTAAATACTCTGATAAAATTTATTTCATTTAACTAATATAGCTAAATGTTATCCTAATCTTTAAGTCCAAGATTTAACTTAAAACATGGAGCAAAGAGGTATAGTAGTAATAAGTCAAAATACATATTAATATAATATTATATATATATATATCATATATATATATATATTATTATACTATATAAATATATATCTATAATTATTATATATATATGATATATAATATATTATAGTTAATATATATATATTAATATATATATTTATATATTATATATATATTACTACTTTGTTTATAATTTAAATCTGAACATCCTATCCTTGATTACTTTTAATTAAAGTTAATGATAAACTTACCTCATTTTTCAATGTAAATGTAAGGTCAGTATGTGTACTCTAACGTTTGAGAATTACTTCAAGCTGTGGAAAATTACAATAATATAGTATATTTTATTAGTATTCTACATCTAGATCATTTATATACGTATATCCAAAGTATTGTATATAAATATATATACTTACGTATACAAGCAGTCGAATGCATAAAACCAAAATATCTTCCAGTATATATTATTACTAAATTTATATATATACTATATATTAATATAATACTATATATATATTATGAATTTATCAGGTACTTATTAATATATATCATACTCATGGTCGTCGATTGCTAATGTTGGTGGGTTTCCTTTATGAGCAAAGCGCCCATATAATTAGAGGATGCATAGTTTAAAAGTCCGATATTTTTGAACATGATGTTTACTATTTCGACATAATCATATAAGTATCAGTTCCAATTATTTAAGCTAAAGTAGGCAAAGTACATTAGACAAGAAGGTTGCGCTTACCGATTTGAAATACTGCTCTGATCCGTTAAGGAGATTCGTCGCGCGGACCTTCCTTGAATCTTGTTACTTCCTTGCTCGAAAGTTGTGTTTAAAAGTTTGGAAGGAGTTTTCTGGAGAGAGTGATCTTCAGTCGGAGAATTGTGCATTTTCTTCTGATGTTCTTAATAATTGCTCCAAGTATTATCTCAACATGGAGCGGGTACGTCAGCCATATTCCTTCAATTCTTAGTCTATCCTCACTTCTACTTAATTCGTTGCTAAAATGTTTTTGCCCGCGCAAATCTTGGCATAAGCTCGAACATAATATTTTTGGTCTCTAAATATTATTTTTACTCCAAAGTTTAATACAAGCATACTACATAAAATATTAGATTAACTATATTATACTAATTTATATAATAGACGACGGACGACTTAATAGTATGTGTATACGTTCTCCTATTCTTCGATTAAATAATACTTTAGATATGACCCAGATCAGTAGTATATTATCATTGGTATATATATAATAATATATATTAAGTCGTATAAAGCTGAAATCACATATATTTAAACATCATATTATTTAAATATATATGTATACGACAGCAGCAATAACTGTTTGACCTCCTTTGGATAATAAATTTATAGTTTTTGGACCTATGCTATTATATATTTATGTCTAGAGACCCATTAATATATTATAAGTATATATATATAATAATTAATATATATATAGTATATTATATATATATATATATATTAAATAATATATATATATATATTAATTATATATATATTATTATTATTTTTTATATTATTATACCCCTATATATATAATATTTATATAAGTTAGATATATATATATTAAAATATGGTATTATATATACTATATTAGAGAGTACTGTGAATCTGTAAGAGGCTAAGAAGGGATAGTATTGTGAGTTCAAACAAGGGAGTGGGTGCAAGCAGTGAGAAGGAAAGGAGCGAATTAGTCGAGTAGAGGAGTTGAAAGGATAGGTCGTGAAAAGGAAAAGGAGGCTTATGTGAAATGTTTGAGGGATGTAGGAGAGAGGAAAGCTGGGAGGAAAATAGAAGGGTTAGAGTTGGAAGCAAAGAGGGCGGTGGGAGGGCGAAGAGAGAGCAAAAGATGAGTGGTGTAGGAAAGTGACGGAAAATTTTGAATCAGGAAGTAAGATGTTTTGGAAAAGAAGTAAATAAAAAAAAAGAGTGAAGGAGTAAGAGTTGGAGGAGAGGATTAAGGGAGGAGTTGGGGAGTGGATAGGAGGAGGAGGGATGTTGAAGAGAGGTGGGGGAGAGTATTTAGAGTAGATTATTGCAATGAGTGTTAGGGTAAGGGAGGAAAGATATTTTGCATGAGGTGAGGGTTGGGGAATGTTTGGGGAGGTAGGGGGTGAGGAATGAATACCAAATGGAGGAAATTTAGTAATCCTGGGAAAGAGATAAAGTGTTTTGTATGAGGTAAGGAGGAGAAATAGTGAGGAGGTGGAGGGGTAGAGGTTTCGAGTTCGGGAGAGTTCTTCTGCGAAGAGTTAAGATTTTTAATATATTATAGTGAGGATTTGATTTGTAGGTAAGTGTAGGAGGGATGAAGGAGTGGAGATAAGAGACAATAGAGTAAGTGAGGAAGGATATGAGAGGTAGTAGACGTGGTGTTGAGAGAAGTCATGTGAGAAAGGGGGATTTACACAGAAAGTTAAGATAAGAGATGTTTTTGAAATAATTGTGAGTGTACAGCGTGTTGTATGGGTTGAAACGTGGGGGTTGTGAATGCCAGTCAGGAAGAAGTGGACTATTTTGAGATGTGAAGGGTATTATTGAGTAACGGTTTATTGTGGGATTAGTATAGAAGGAGAGGATTATGGAGAATAGGTAGTGGAGGAGAGATGTGATTGGAGGAGTGGTTTTGGTGAGAAGAGAGCGGAGAAGGGAATGTTAAGATGTTAATGGGCAGTCGGTGAGAATGGAGGAACAGAGTTAGTGTTAGGAGTATAGGAGGTCGGAGAGGGATGGAAAGGTGGAGGAGGAAGGGAGACCAAGAAAGTTGGTATGGAATGAATAGAAGGATGCTGGAGGGGCGGGAGGGATTAGCGTACGAGAAAGAGGGTAGGGAGGGTGTGAGGAGAAGGCGGATGGTACCCCTATGGGTGCAGAATATAAGTGGGGTCGGTGATATTTAGATGAGGGGGTTTATTAACGGGAGTTCTTTAGGTAAGGGGGAAAGAGGCTGTATAATACGCTTACCAACTACACCGCTCAAGCGTTGGATAGAAAAGCAACTGTACGACTTCACTAATTAATAAAATAAATAAATAAAATAGTATATATATGTTATTGAAGTACACCTACACACACCTACATACCATAGTGTGTTGTCAGGCATCTGTGCAGGACTTATGTATATTTAATATAACACTATTATATTATTATATGATATATTCTATATAATATTATTATTGAATATGATATACTTTACATATACCCATACATATTATACTTAGTATATATAGTATTACTCTGTCACTACGTACTAGTTTCAATATATTCAATATATTATATTTAACTGATATATAGATATATATAGAATTAATAATTATAATACAAAATATATAAACTATATATACTATATATCTATATATAATTATATATAATAAATTACTATTAAGCAAATTAAATAAATATCATTATTAATCAAAATATATAATATTAACACAACATTTTTACATTTATATAAATATCAAATA
>JABUQX010022617.1:20000-35000 GCA_015478945.1 Trachelipus rathkii | reverse complement strand
TGCACTATTTCTTAAGGGCATGCCCCAATTTTCACCCCCCCTAAAAATGAACATAAAATTCAAAATTATCAGCCGATTTTGAACCAATAAACACCAAACTTGTTGTTTTTTTTTCCGCAAAACGTTGTTTTCGGGGTTTTTCTTGTGACTTAGTCATTCTTCAGAATTCCTCAAAAATTTTTTCAAAACCCATTGTTTTGACATTTGTCCGTATCAACTTCCAGAATTCTTTTTCGAAATGACTTCAAAACTTGAAATAGATAGATAGGTCCATTACCTACAATAGCTCAAAGAGGATTTTTCGATTTTTTGATTTTTGTGCTCAGTTGTCCAATTTCCAACCCCATTTTTTTTTGGATTTTTTAAAATTTATAATTCCGATAATTTTTTTTCTGTTCGGCGAAGTGGATTGAAAGTTTCAGCAAGATGTATGTCGGAGGAGAGCACATTTTTTACTTTAGATAATTTTTTTTGTATGCAATAGGTTTGGATTTGTTGTTGGAACAAATTTTCAAAAAAAATACAAGCCCCTAAAATTTGATGTTGATCGGATAAGTAGAAAAAAAGTATATCAATTTCACTTTTCAAAAAATTCAAATGTTTGAAAAAGTGAAATAAATGGATATTTTTTAAATACATGTCCGGATCAGCACAAATTTTCAGGACTTAGTGTAGTCGGGCGAGATGCATTATTTTATTATATATACATATATATATATATATATATATATATAATAATATATAATAATATATTATATTATATTATGATATATATATATATATATATATTATACTATATATATATTAAGGCTAAATTATGTATTGTCATATTTCATTTATTTTTCTCTCTTCGCAATTATGGCCCCTTTACCTGAGTTGGGCGCCCGCCAGAACCATAAATAGTTTCTTGTTCTAATAGAGGAGGTGAACAAATAATTATATATATATGAGCGTTTCACCAATAAGATGCAAGGGCGTTTTTGTCCCAGATCTCTTAGAGTCGTTCAGTGGTCTAGGCTATTCTCTGGTATTCTATATCTATCTATATCTATCTATTATGCTATAGCAGCCCTATGTACATATTAGATGATACATTAAGCACAGAAGTTGAGAAACAGATAGGTCTATCATATATGCGTCAGAGGACATTCCGAGCGTTGTGGCTAAGAATTGAAGTTGAGTCTAAAGAGGAAATGATGTCAACAAGAAGTGTAATATTAAAATAAAGAGATTATAATGTTCTATATATATAATATAATATATATATAGACAGGGTGTACAAAAAAGTGTGGCAATTCTTTGTGACGTCCACCATTCAATGTTCTTATGACTGCCACCAAGCGCCAGCCATGTCATATCTATATTAGTATGGAAGAGTATATTATTTAAGAAGCTTACAGGACCAAGCCCTGTAGGCTATCTTTATAAGAGTGAAGATTGATCACGAAAAAGGACGAACCATCGCCGAGCATCTCAGAGCAACGGAATTCCCCTATATTATTCTCATCGTTTCTATATCTATATCTCTTCTACTTATGTTAAATACATTAGTAAATTACCAACATAATTTTAATTGAGCACAAATAACGTTTTCTCATATTTTCTTTATTATTTTCATAACTGTTGGTTTTTTAACGCCAAAATTTCACTATTTTGCATTTCTTGTATCATACAATTAATTATTTTAGATTTTATTAGCTTAAAGAGTCTATAAAAAAAAGTGGGCAACCTCATGGCCATTAAGGTTTTGCTTATGCTGTGGTTTACGTGCATGTGTATATCCCTAAACAATATTGGTTACACATAATATTCCAACTATAGAAAACCTGCGTAAATACATTTTTATTCAGATTTTGTGTAAACTTTAAATTAATTTGCACAATTGTCTTAAGTAAAATAAATCTTTTTATTAAAAAAAAATACCAAAATTTTCTTAGTTTGCATTCTGTTCGGATGTAAACCACCTCTTCGGTCCCTAAAATAGATTTCAAATGCCATTTTTAAACTAGAGTTGTAACTTGTAAGAAAAATAGAAAATTGTAAAAATTGACTATTTATACTGAAGGAGTATTCATTGTTTCTGAAACTCTTAGCAAAGAAGCTAAATGCTGCAAATTTGCAATTATTTAATTTTTATTCGGTTTGTATCAAACAAAAAAAAAATGCAGCTTCACCAAAAACAAAAACAAAAAAAAAAAAAAATTTTTTTTACAATTTGTCAAAATGACTGGAAAACTCGAACTATTCAAACATGGGTCATTATTCAAAATATTATAACAGACTTTTGATATCAACCAAAACCCAAAGGACAAATTCCTTACAGCCTGTTAAAATAGTTTGCTTTGTATATCTTACAAACTTGAAATTTCGGGAGCATGTGTATAAAGTTTAATCTTACTTTTGATATCCATGCATATTGTATTAAACTAAGGGATTTATGGTTCACTTCCCTTTGCAAATTTCCCATGGAAAATCAAAACCTTCCTTAAAGACCGGTCGATACTCAAAATACTAACAATATTCCCGAAACGATTATTATTTACCATTTATAATTTAGAACAAGCAAATCGTATTTTCTTTTAAACGAATACGATTACTCGATAGCACACTAGAAATTTTTTTGAGCACTTTACAGATTAGTTCCGTTGCTTCAGGAAATAATAAATAAGTTATTTTAAACGGTCTGGTATGAGGAATTTTTACCCTCGTCTACCTGAGCAGGGTTAAGAAGCTATGTCTAAAGGGAGAATAGCTCACATTCTAGAGGCCTACATTAACTCAACCTCAATTGAATACACGAAAAAGGCCTCAAACTTCAGTTGTGCTGGTTTAGTCGCCAACAAGCGTAACTAGTTATTCTTTAAATTCTCAAATTTATTTACTCTTATGTGGCACAAAATGTTAACATCATAATTATAAAGTTTTAAACGGCCATCGCTTAGTTTCCACAATATTACATAAGTCAATTAAAACTTTCGTTGAAGACTACTTTCCCTTCACCAGAAGAGCATTCTTTCAACACTGAACAGCTAGTTTTGAGTTTCAATAACTTTCTGAACTTATCTGGAAAATCTATTGAATCAACAGCAGCTTATTCAATCACCGCAATCTTTTCAAAAAGAATTAGTGTCATCTTTCAAATATTTTCCAACTGAAATATGAAATTTTAGCAACTAGTTTCAAGTAAAAGCTGGAGTAAGTGGCCTTCTCCAGACGACAAGAGCGTGTTGGCCTTTTTCCAAACGATACAAATTTCAAAGAGTACGGCTGGATGTCGAAAGCTGGCTTATTATATAAAGGTAGATACACACACACAAGCCTACTAACCAAAGAAAACTCTAGGAATTCTCATTAAAATCCTGAGACTTTACGAAAAAATCTAGTTTTAACAATAAAATTGTAAATGCAAATCTAAATAGATTTCTCTTGCATTCTACCATTTCTTCAAACTTTGAATAAAAAATCATTCAATCAAACTAACATTTTCATACATAAAAAATTTTAAGACTGTTTTCCTTCTACTCAACTTGCATAACTAAACTTTAATATTAATGGTAATAAAACAATTTGTTAATAAAATCCAATGTGCTTTATTTTTCAACCGTTCCAAAACAATTTTAAGATGGTTATATATATATATAAAAAAAAATCAAAACTACCCCCAAAAAATATAATTTCTTAAAAACAAATTTAAAATATATTTCCTTTATTTAATACTACTAAGATTTTTACGCTTTTTTAAAAACAAAATGAAAAGTTAAGATGGTTTTAATGTTTTCCAAAATAAAATGTTACCTTTATTACAACTTTATGTATATATTTATTGACTTTTTTTTAATCCTTTTGCTATTTTTTTTCATTTTTTTTGTATATATATTTTTTAGACATTCACTGAATCAGTAAAGCGCGGAATGTAATTTCTCTTTTTTTGTTTTTTTCTTTTTACTTATTTACTTAAAATTCTTAGACGTCATCCTTCTTAGGGACAAGAGCTTGCTGTTTGGCTTGATGAGCCTGGAGAACAGCAACGGCCTCCTCAACCTTAGCTTTCAGGGAGTTGCGATCCTCTAACATGTGCAAAAGATCAGAATTATCGATCTCGAGCAACATGCCTGTTATTTTTCCAGCCAAATCGGGATAGAATTCCCGGATTAGTGGGAAAAGACGTTCTCCTAACATTTGTTTTTGCTCCTGGGGCAAAGCAGCAGCCAGCATAGTAGGAGTTAGAGGCTCCTGACCATGAATATGAACAGCAGATTGTGCAGCCATCGTCTGAGCTGAACCTCCAGCTCCTCCTGCACCGGCAGCTGCAGGAGGATTTCTCATATTATTTGTGTACTTGTAGGTCGATGGGCGAGCTGCTGCAGCAGTTGCAGCCAAAGCCGATTGTGGAATGGCAGCCACTGAAGGAGCGACGGGTCTCGCTTGCAACAAATTCGTAATTGGTTGCTGCTGTTGTTGAGCAGCGACAGGATTAGCAGCTGCCATTGGACGTGGGATGGATCTCTGGGCAGCTGTTGCTCCAGCATGTTGAGCTAGGCGAGCTGCAGCTCTGTAAGGGGCCGCAGCTTGCATCTGGAAGGCAGCTGTTGCTTGGGCATTAGCTCGAACTTGGGCTGCTTGCTGAGTTGGCCAACGTGGTGTTGCTCTTATCTGGGCCATCTGAGGTGTGTAGAATCTTTGCGTCTGAGGCATAGTTGGCATAAAGTAGGAAGTACCACTTGGTTGGAACATCTGTCCCATCTGCTGCATTCTCATGCCTGCAACTCGTTGCATGTATTGAGAAGCCAAATGGGCTTTCCTATCTTCTCTCCTTTGGGCAAGTGCAACATACAGAGGTTTACTAACAAGAATCCGTCCATTCATCTCCGTAACTGCACGAGTTGCCTCTTCTGGAGATGAGAAACAAACAAAACCAAAGCCTTTAGACCGTCCATCCTCAGTCATCACCTTTGCACTTGTGATAGTACCATACGGAGAGAATTCTTTCCTCAATCGCTCATCATCAATTGAATCATCTAAATTTTTGATGTACAGGTTAACTCCTTGATATCTGTTCATTCTTTCCATTTTAAGCATTTCAAATTTCTTCTTCAACTCGGCCTGTCGCTCTCCTCTTTTCTGAGCTCGTCCAACGTACAGAGGTTTTCCTCCAACCTCTTTTCCATTTAATTCTTCAACAGCCTTCTCAGCTGCCTCTGGATCATCAAAAGCAACAAAGCCAAATCCTTTAGATTTGCCATCTACATTCAACATGATACGGTGACTTGTGATTTTACCATACTTTGCAAACATTTCAAACAATTTATCCTCATCCAATTCATCACCAAAGTTCTTGACGAATACATTTGTGAAATATTTTGCTTTTTCCCCCAATTCGCGGTCCCTTTCATTTCTTGGAATAAATCGTCCAACAAATACTTTCTTTCCATTCAATAACATACCATTAACTTTCTGAATAGCATTTCTTGCAGCCTCTTCTGTCTCAAAGTGTACAAACCCATAGCCCTTTGAATTATTTTGTTCATCTGTGGCCACCTTACAGCTCAGAATATTACCAAATGCAGAGAATGTATCATACATAGCTTTGTTGTCGATGGTTTTGTCTAGATTTTTAATGAAAACATTTCCAAGCCCCGATTTCCTTAGGGATGGATCTCTCTGAGACCACATTATTCTGATTGGGTTTCCTTTAATCACCTCAAAATTCATGGTATCCAGAGCCCTCTCGGCATCTGCTGGCTGTTGAAAGTTAACGTAAGCATAACCAAGAGAAAGTCGTGTAACTAAATCTCGACACACACGAATAGAGAGAACTGGGCCAGCAGTAGAAAACTGAAAAAAAAAAAATATATATATATATAATATATATATATATATATATATATATATATATATATATATATATATATATATATATATATATATATATATATATATATATATATATATATATATATATATATATATATATATTATATATGTGGATGATTTGGTTGTGTGGCGAATCTAAAGAGAGTGTGAGAGGATTGTAGAGAGATTTGTAGGGTGTGTAAAAGGAGGGGCTTGAAAGTAAACGTGGATAAAGAGTAAGGTTAGGGTTGTGAGTGAGGACACTCCTCAGTGGAAGTTATGTTAGATGGTGAGCAGCTGAACAAGTGTCTGAGTTTAAATATTTAGGGTATATGTTGGATGAGAAGGGAACGGACGATGCAGAGTGTAGTAGGAAAGTTGTGAATGGCAGGAAGGTGGCTGGTGCAATTAAGTCGTTGGTGAATGTAAAGGGACTAAGTCTTGAGTGTGCTAGGGTCTTACATGAGGGTATGTTGTTACCTGTGTTATTGTATAGTAGTGAGACTATGGTCTGGAATAAGAAGTATAGATCTAAAGTTCAATGTGTTCAGATGGACAATCTTAGGGGTGTGCTAGGTGTGAGAAGAATTGATAAAATGAGGAATGAACTTATTAGAGAGTGGTGTGGTGTGAAGAAAGGGGTAAATGAGAGAATAAATGAAAGTATGTTGAGATGGTTTGGTCATGGAAAGGGATGAATGATAGTCGCTATTATGATGTATAGTAGTGAATGTGTTGGGAACCGACCGGCTGGGAGACCAAGAGAAAGTGGATTGAGTCAGTAAACGAATGTTTGAAGGAGAGAAATGTGAGTTTGGTAGAGGCGAGAAGAAAGGTGTATAACAGGAGTGAATGGCGGGGGATTGTGAGGGGTATGGTTGTGGCCCACCTGGGCCAAGGGATGAACCCTTACATTGACGATCTACCATAGTGAGGGTCTATCGCTGTCCCATGAAGCTTTAGGGTGGATTTTCTGACTGCGATGAGTTCTCACTAATTAATGGTAAGGCTGGGCTTTCTTTTCGACTTATGTCATGTTCTTCTACTGCTTTTCTTTTCCGATGCTCGTTACGCACCTTACTCCCATTCTTGGGAAAATAGAAGGAAGATAAAGAAAGAAAGAAAGAAATATATATATATATATATATATATATATATATATATTATATATATATATATATATATATATATATATATATTATATATATTATATATATATATATATATATATATATATATACCGTGTATATATATATATATATATATATATATATATATATATATATATATATATATATATATATATATATATATATATATATATATATATATATATATATATATATATATATATATATATATATATATATATATATAGATATGAAAAAACTTGAGATGGGGGTGGCAGGAAATGGTATTAGAATGATGGAGAATAGAGGTGAGTGGAGTGCCCTACCCATTATATGCAGATGATTTGGTTTTGTGTGGTGAATCTGTAAGAGAGTTTGGGAGAATTGGTAGAGATTTGGCAGGGTGTGTAAAAGGAGGGGTTTGAAAGTAAACGTAGTTAAGAGTAAGGTTGCGAGTGAGGACAGTCCTCGGTGTGAAGTTATGTTAGATAGTGAGCAGCTGGAACAAGTGTCCGAG
Organism: Trachelipus rathkii; assembly: GCA_015478945.1. NCBI lineage: Eukaryota > Metazoa > Arthropoda > Malacostraca > Isopoda > Trachelipodidae > Trachelipus > Trachelipus rathkii. Next base: position 27,500 of record JABUQX010022617.1, on the reverse strand, counting down.
TTTAAATATTTAGGATGTATGTTAGATGATAAGGGAACGGATGATGCAGAGTGTAGTAGGAAAGTTGTGAATGGCAGGAAAATGGCTGGTGCAATTAAATCGTTGGTCTTACATGAGGGTATGTAAGACTCAAGTACCTGTGTTAATGTACAGTAGTGAGACTATGGTCTGGAATAAGAGATATAGATCTAAAGTTCAATGTGTTCAGACGGACAATCTTGAAGAGTGAGAAGAATCTGATAAAATGAGGAATGAACGTATTAGAGAGTTGTGTGGTGTGAAGAAAGGGGTAAATGAGAGAATAAATGAAAGTACGTTGAGATGATTTGGTCATGTAGAAAGGATGAATGACAGTCGGTTGGTTAAGAGGATGTATAGTGGTGTGTGTTGGGAATAGACCGGCTGGAAGACCAAAAAAAAAGTGGATTGAGTCAGTAAACGAATGGCTGAAGGAGAGAAATGTGAGTTTGGCAGAGGCGAGAATAAAGGTGCATAATAGAAGTGAATGGCGGGGTTTTGTGAGGGGGTATGGTTGTGGCCCACCTGGGCCAAGGGATGAACCCTTACACTGACGATTTACCATAGTGAGGGTCCGTCGCGGTCCCGTGAAACTCTACGGTGGATTTTCTGTCTGTGACGAGTTCTCACTAACTAATGGTACAGAGGGGGCGGTAAGGCTGGGCTTTCTTTTCGACTTTTGTCATGTTCTTCTACTGCTTTTCTTTTCCGATGAATGATACGCACCTTACCCCCAGTCTTGGGGAAAAGAGGAAGATGAAGATGAAGAATGAATATATATATATATATATATATATATATATATATATATATATATATATATATATATATATATATATATATATATATATATATATATATATATATATATATATATATATATATACTGTATATGTATATATATATATACATATATATAAAAAAAAATATAGATATATATATATATATATATATATATATATATATATATATATATATATATATATATATATATATATAAATAAATAAATAAATAATTCTCTCCTCCAGACATTCCTTTACTGACTCAATCCCCTTTTTCTTCGGTCTCCCAGGGAGTTGATTCCCAACACATTCACCACTATACATCCACTTAACCAACCAACCAACTATCATCCATCCTTTCCATATGACCAAACCATCTCAACGTACTTTCATTTATTCTCTCATTTACCCCTTTCTTCACACCACACATCTCTAATACGTTCATTCCTCTTATCAATTTTTCTCACACCTAATACACCCCTAAGATTGCCAATCTGAACACATTTTACTTTAAATCAATACCTCTTATTCCAGACCATAGCCTACCTACTACACATTAACACACCCTCATGTAAGACCCTAGCGCACTCAACGTAGTTCCTTTACATCCATTAACGATTTAATTGCACCAGGAACCTTCCTGACACTCAAAACTTTCCTACTACACTCTGCATCATCCGTTCCCTTATCATCCAACATATATCCTAAATATTTAAACTCAGACACTTGTTCCAGCTGCTCAACATCTAACATAACTTTTCACTGAAGACTGTCCTCACTCACAACCGTAACCTTACTCTTATCTACGTTTACTTTCAAACCTCTCCTTTTACACACCCTGTAAAATCTCTCTACCAATCCTCTCAAACTCTCATTGGATTCGCCACACAAAACTAAATCTTCCGCATATATCAGATTCGCCACGCAAAACTAAATCATCCGCATATAATAGGTTGGGCACCTTCACTCTCTTCCATTCTCAATCATTCTAACACTATCCCTTGTCACCCCTACCTCTAATTCTTTCATAACCTCATCCATATACAGATTGGATCGCCAAGGAGACATAGCAGATCCCTGTCTCACTCCGTTATTAATATTAAACCAATCACTTTCGACTATTTATTCTTACACACGCTTCACTATCGTCATATATATATATATATATATATATATATATATATATATATATATATATATATATATATATATATATATATATATATATATATATATATATATATATATATATATATATATATATATATATATATATGTATATATATATATATATATATATATATATATATATATATATATATATATATATATATATATATATAAGAAAAGATATATATATATATATATATATATATATATATATATATATATATATATATATATACATATGTATATATATATGTGTATAAAATTTTAATTCAAACTTCAAAGAAAAATAACATCCGCATCCGCAACCTCATCCGCATTCATCTTTAAGATCCGCATCCGCACCCGCACCCGCAAACACTCAAATTTTTATATACGGTCCAACTTTAATATATATATATATATATATATATATATATATATATATATATATATATATATATATATATATATATATATATATATATATATATATATATATATATATATATATATATATATATATATATATATATATATATATATATATATATGAGGGAGAGTACACAAATACTCGAACGATGAAATTACCTCCCATTTTTAATGGTGCGCCTTTCTCTTTTGCGTTCATATTCTTCACACACTCATCCTCCAGGCAACATATTACTGACCATCATTTATCCACATATCATATACACATGATTAAAGTACACACCCCACTTCTAGATAACACTTTACAGACATCCCTACTACTCATATCCCTGTGTGCGGGGGAGAAAGAATTTCCCACATCGTATGTCCTGCGTGTCGTAGAAGTCGACTAAGGGGCGGAGGTAGTTAGGTTGGCTGCCTACTACCATCTATTTCTTGCCAGGAATGCTAATGCAGGCCTCGGAGAAGGTCATGATCGCCATAAACGGCCTTCTATCTTTCTCTGCGAAATTGTATGAATCGTATGGGTACATGGAATGTCAGAGGAATAAATGTTGAGGAGAAGAGGAGAGAGGTGATGGATGTATTTAGAAAGGCAAATTTGATTTGCTCGCTGTGACTGAAACAAAGATGAAAGGAAACGGTGAAATTAAGTGGTGTGATGTGAAATGTGTGCATGCTGGTGTGGAAGAGAATGAGAGAGGAAGAGAAGGAGTTGCAATTTTGATGAGTGACCTGTGGTATGAAGCTATGGTAGACTTTGATTGTGTGAGTCCTAGAATTCTAATGGTTAAATTTAAGTTTGAAAAGGTCAAGGTATGTGTGGTTGTGACGTATGGTCCATCTGAGGGAAACGTTGAATAGAGTACGATTTTTTGGGATAATCTGAATGATGTTCTGGATGGGGTGAGTAGGAGCTTCAGATTGATAGTTTTGGGGGACCTGAATGGTTGGATAGGTGATCAAAAAAGGGATGGTATAACAGGTGGTTTTGGGGTGGCGGGAGAAAATGAGAATGGTAGGAAGGTGATTGATTTCTGTGAAGAGAGAGGTATGTGTGTAAGTAATACTTTCTTTTAAAATACTATAGTATCCATATAAGTATACTAGAGTTGGTGTGGTAGAGATGGTATCGAAGGAAAAGTAATGATTGATTTAGTGTTGGTGAAGAAGAGATGTTGAAGCATGTGTTGGATGTTAAATCAGTTAGGTTTAGGAATGGGATTATCGGATCATTATGTTATTCATATAAAATTAAGTTAGTGGGGGCTTGGATGGAGAGGAAGGTGATACGAAAGGGAAGTAGGTAAAATTAAGAGCGAGGAAGTTAAGTGTGCAAGATAATAAGGATAAGTATGGGAAGAGCGCTCGCTAGTAAAACGGTTGAATGTGAAAGAGTTGATACGGAAGCAATGAAGGAAGCAATTGTTAGTAGCGCAAAGAGTGTGTGGATGTGCTAAAGTAGGAAGTAAGAATGTTAACAGCGAATGGTGGAATGAAGAGGTGATGAAAGCGGTTAAAGGTAAAAAGAAGCGTGGTTGAATGTACTAAAAGCAAATGATGAAGATTCAAAAGAAAGATGCTTGGAATTATATAAGGAGGAAAAAAGAAATACTAAAAGGTGTATACGTAGGAGAAAACAAGAGGCAAATGAACAGTTTGGAAGGAGGATGAATGAGGACATACAAGGAAATAGGAAGCTCTTTTGGAAGGAAGCGAAAGGTTAGGAATGAGAATAAGGGGAATTTGCTTAGAATAATGAATAGTGGTGCTCTTGTAACTGATGAAATGGATGAGGGAGTGTGGAAAGAACACTTCAAGTCGTAAATCTGCACAATATTAACAGTAATGATGAGGGGTTAGTGAATGTGTGTGGTTTTTGATGGTGCAAGAAGGAATAGGTATTTTGGGGATGAGGTTATTAGTAAGGAGGAGGTAATGGGTAAGGTGAGAAAGTTGAAGAATGGTAAATCTGCAGGTATAGATGAAATTACTAGTGAAATGATCAAGAGCGGAGGCGAGATGGTGATTGATTGGATTTGGAAGTTGTGTAATAAAGCGTTTATGGAGGGTAGAACCAAGGATTGGAGGAGAGTGTAATAGTACCTTGTATAAGGGTAGGAGAAAAGGGGAACTGTAAAGAAATTATAGGGGAATAAGTTTATTGGAGTGTTGTAGGGAAGGTATATGCTGGTATTTTGTCGAAAGAGGCGTCGAGTGACTGAGGGACTGATTGGTGAAGAACAAGGTGCGTTTAGGAGTGGTAGAGGATGTGTGGATCAAATCTATACATTGAAACAAATGATTGAGAAAATGAGGGAGAAGAAGAATAAATTGTATTTAGGTTTTATGGATTGCAACAGGCGTATGATAGGGTTAATAGGGAAGCTTTATGGCAGGTGTTAGTGATATATGGTGTTGGTGGTAGGCTTCTGAATGGAATCAAAAGTATGTATGACGATAGTGAAGCGTGTGTAAGAATAAATGGTGTCAATGGTGATTGATTTAGGATTAATAGCGGAGTGAGACAGGGTTGTGTTATGTCTCCTTAGTTATTCAATTTGTATATGGATGGGGTTATGAAAGAATTTGAGGTGGGGATGGCAGGAAATGATGTTAGAATGATGGAGAATGGAGATGAGTGGAGGGTGCCCTACCTATTATATGCGGATGATTTGGTTCTGTGTGGCGAATCTGAAGAGAGTTTGAGAGGATTGATAGAGAGATTTGGCAGGGTGTGTAAAAGGAGGGGCTTGAAAGTAAACGTGGATAAGAGTAAGGTTATGGTTGTGAGTGAGGACAGTCCTCAGTGTGAAGTTATGTTAGATGGTGAGCAGCTGGAACAAGTGTCTGAGTTTAAATATTTAGGGTATATGTTGGATGAGAAGGGAACGGATGATGCAGAGTGTAGTAGGAAAGTTGTGAATGGCAGGAAGGTGGCTGGTGCAATTAAATCGTTGGCGAATGTAAAGGGACTAAGTCTTGAGTGTGCTAGGGTCTTACATGAGGGTATGTTGTTACCTGTGTTATTGTATGGTAGTGAGACTATGGTCTGGAATAAGAAGTATAGATCTAAAGTTCAATGTGTTCAGATGGACAATCTTAGGGGTGTGAGAAGAATTGATAAAGAGAGGAATGAACGTATTAGAGAGTGGTGTGGTGTGAAGAAAGGGGTAAATGAGAGAATAAATGAAAGTATGTTGAGATGGTTTGGTCATGTGGAAAGGATGAATGATAGTAGGTTGGTTAAGCGGATGTATAGTGGTGAGTGTGTTGGGAACCGACCGGCTGGGAGACCGAAGAGAAAGTGGATTGAGTCGGTGAACGAATGTCTGAAGGAGAGAAATGTGAGTTTGGCAGAGGCGAGAATAAAGGTGCATGATAGGAGAGAATGGCGGGGTTTTGTATGGGGGCATGGTTGTGGCCCACCTGGGCCAGGGGATGAACCCTTACATTGACGATTTACCATAGTGAGGGTCCGTCGCGGTCCCATGATGCTCTAGGGTGGATTTTCTGTCTGTGACGAGCTCACTAATTAATGGTACAGAGGGGGCGGTAAGGCTGGGCTTTTCGACGTTTGTCATGTTCTCCTACTGCTTTTCTTTTCCGATGCTTGTACAGCACCTTACCCCCAATCTTGGGGAAAAGAGGAAGGTGAAGAAAGAAAGAAAGAAAGAATATATATATATATATATATATATATATATATATATATATATATAAATATATATAGTTCTAGTCAAATATCAATATATAGTATATATATATATATATATATATATATATATATGTATATATATATATATATATATATATATATATATATATATATATATATATATATATATATATGTATATATATATATATATATATATATATATATATATATATATATATATATATATATATATATATATATATATATATCACACACTTGGTAAAGCACCCGCCCTTTCCTACGGAAAGCAGAGAATCTCGAGATTGTATCAAGGTTATGTCTGATGTCCGTCAGACTACAGCTTGGTTAGTAAGAGGTGCCTTGTGTCATCATTTGTCAATCATTTACAGCGGGGGGAGGGGGAGGGTGCATTGAATATTAATTTAGCATAGTTATTATTATTATCCTTTGATTACTTATAATATTATTATTATATATATATATATATATATATATATATATATATTATTATATATTATTATATTATTATATATATATATATTATTAGAGGAATATATGTATTATTGTCCTAGGTTTTGAGGAATTTCTGATAAGGCGTAGTCAAGCTTATATATATATATATATATATATATATATATATCTCGATATATTTGTATCTTTAAAGATGTTTATATATAGTATATTATTGTTATTATTTTATATTATAAATGTTATTTGAAGAGTTATATATATATATATATATATATATATATATATATATATATATATATATATAAAAGATGCTACCTCCAGGAACGAAGATCAATGAAAAATCTAAAATAATTTCTATGATTTTAGGTTAAATACATTAGTAAATTACCAACATAATTTTAATTGAGCACAAATTAACGTTTTCTCATATTTTCTTTATTATTTTCATATAACTGTTATTTTAACGCCAAATTTCACTATTTTGCATTTTGTATCATACAATTAATTATTTTAGATTTTATTAGCTTAAAGAGTCTATAAAAAGTGGGCAACCATGGCCATTAAGGTTTTGCTTATGCTGTGGTTTACGCATGTGTATATCCCTAAACAATATTGGTTACTAATTCCAACTATAGAAAACCTGGTGTGTAAAATACATTTTAACTAGATTTTGTGTAAACTTTAAATTAATTTGCACAATTGTCTTAAGTAAATCTTTTATTAAAAATACCAAAATTTTCTTAGTTTGCATTCTGTTCGGATGTAAACCACCTCTTCGGTCCCTAAAATAGATTTCAAATGCCATTTTTAAACTAGAGTTGTAACTTGTAAGAAAAATAGAAAATTGTAAAAATTGACTATTTATACTGAAGGAGTATTCATTGGTTTTCTGAAACTCTTTAGCAAAGAAGCTAAATGCTGCAAATTTGCAATTATTTAATTATTCGGTTTGTATCAAACAAAAACAAAT
>JABUQX010022617.1:0-10000 GCA_015478945.1 Trachelipus rathkii | reverse complement strand
GGGCTTGGATAAGGCTTTGTTTAATCTTTTGTCAGCCTCTTGTTGTATTATTCTGGCTTTTTCTTCGTGCTTTTAGATTCTCCAAGAGTGTGTCATATGCATTTTCATAATCATTCATTGTTATTTCCTCGTTGTTTATACTCTGGGATGTGTAATTGTTTTTCCCAAAAACTATCTAATTAGGTGATACTCCATCTTTCAATAGCAATTCCTTGCAGCTATGTTCCACATTAAGGCTTTATCCCAGTTTTTCGTAGTATCCTCTCTCAATTTCCTCACTCCATCTTTCACAAGTCCAACCATCTTTTCGCATGTCCCATTACTCCAGGGACTTTCTGATGGAGTAGCCATAATTGTTATTCCATATTTTTCCGTTAGAATCTTCATTTCCTCGTTTTGGAATTCCAATCCATTGTCTGATAAAATTTTCCTAGGTGTTCCGAGTACCGACAGCCACATCCCCATAAATGCTTTTACCACTGTAGTGGATTTTTATCCTTTATCCATGCAGCCTGACAATAGTTCGTTGCCAGATCCACCATCATTAAGAATCTGCTATTTTCTATTTCTCCTAAATCAAGAGACACCACCTCATTAAACTGTTTTGCGGCATTCCAACTATCGACCTAGCTGGTGTTCTCTTATATTTTTTACATGTTTCGCACATTCCTACTATTTCTATTATTTTCTCTTCCAATGTCTTCTTTAATCTTTGATACTCTTCATTAGTCTTATATGCATCTTTACAAATTTCTATTAATTTCCCACTACTAGCATGTCCGAATTGAAGACGCAGTTTTTCTATTTTTTTCCATTTTTTCTATGTTGGTTCACCATTCCTTGTCTATTCCAATCCACATATTTTTCGGTTCCATTTTCGCAATCAACGAAATCTTGAGATGTTTTTCGTTCTTACCTTTACAGGGTGTATTATGTAGTCTGAAAAACGCTTTGCTATAACTATTCCTTTCTCGAAGTCTATTACTGCTCCTATTTTCTCTAAAGTTTCTTTTCCAATCAACCAGGGAACGTTTCCTTCTATTATTGTAGTTCTTATACTTACTTTGTTTCCCATTAATTTTGTAGGTATATCAACATTCTTTATCCCTTTACATAATGTTTCTCCAAAATGAAACGCAGTGTGGTCTTCTATAGCTTTATTGTTCATTTCCTCAATTTGTTCTTTAGTTAATCTACTTAAAATTCTTTCCACATAAAAATTTCCGTCCACTGTTCTCACACTTCCAGAGTCTATTATGCTGTATATTTCCTCTTGCAGTTCCAATAAACTTTCTTGTTCTTCATCATTGTTCATTTTCCAGACACATCTTATTTCTTCTCTTTTATTGCCTTCATTTGTTTCTATTTGTTCTATTTTGTCTTTATTCTTCCAGTTCTTTGGACAATCTATTGCCCAATGTTCACTTGCCTTGCAAATATAACATGTTCTCTTATTCACTGGACATTTATTCGCCCAATGTGTTTCCGATCTACACTTAAAACATTTCGTAACGGTTCCGTATTTCTTGTTAACAGGATTCTTCTTGTCCCCTTCCATCCAACAAGCTTCTTTATTCTCTTCTTTTTCCTTTTGCTCCTGAAAAATACGTGTGAGTACGTTTTTAATATTTCCATAGCTATATTCTTCCTTGCCGCAGGCTCCCAACGCTACATGAAGATCATTTGAATTCAATTTTGCTTGTCCCAGAAGATGACTTCCTTTCATTTCCTGTGACATTTTACCACCTCCTGCATTTTCACATTCCCTGGAATATTTTTCATATCTTAGTATATAATCTTTCATTGTTTCATCTTTTCTTCTTTCAATTAGGAATAGTTTCATGGTTTTCTCCAATTTATCCATCCTACTGTCTTTTTTATATACTTCATCCAGTGTTTTTAATATCAATGCTACTCCCTCTTTATCTTTTTTTAACTTTTCTCTTTCTAAATCTATACATATTTCGTGTGCTTTACCTTTCAGTGCTAGACGTATTTCCAAACCAGGATATTTTACTTTTTCCTCCACTATCATCCAATCCTCCACTCGTTCTCTCCAGTCTCTGTATTCTTCTTCTTTTCCTGAAAAGGTAGGGCATCTTTCTTTACTGGATATCATCGCAATTTTACTTTCTTCCTCTTCCAATGGCATTCAAGCGGGACAAAGATAGCAGGTAGGCGCAACTTGTTAAATTCAGTGTAAACCTTCCTCTAAAAGATAGTAGTATCTCTTTGTAAGTCTGATGTATCCTACTTATGAACTTGTTGATTGCTAATTGATTATGAATGATTACAACGATGAGGAACAGATGTAACCCACTTTAAATATATGATTGATTTTTCTTTTCTTATTAGATCATACTTTTCCTTATCTTCTTCTGGTTAGTTCTTCTGGGTCTTTTGTTTTTTCTTTTAAGTCTGGTCTATTTACTTTGTCTGGTTATTTCCTTTGGTCTGGTTATTTCCTTTGATCTGGTTTATTTCCTTTGATCTGGTTATTTCCTTTTGGTCTGGTTATTTCCTTTGGTCTGGTTATTTCCTTTTGTCTGGTTATTCCTCTGGTCTTGTTAATTTCTTATTTCCTTTTATTCCCCTGCCACTGTTCTTGATATAATTTATTATTTTATTATTTTCCAATGTCCTTTTCTCTTCCTAATTGTTTTCTCTATTCGTTTGGTATTCGTATAATTCTTGTTGTTATTCCTTTATAAATTATTACTCAACAAAGAGATAATTATATAACTAAAGGCGTTGTAATGAGAAAGCTCCTGCGAATCTTACAGTTAATTTTTACTTACTATTTATTCATTTATTTCTACAATTTCTGAAACAATAATTCATATAACTTTAGTTCATTATATAATTTTAAATAATAACTACTCCGCACGACAGTACATTATTTGTTTTTCTAACTACTGGCATAGAATATAAAATAATTATCAATATATACTATATATATATATATATTATATATAAATATATATATATATATATATATGTAATATATAATACTATATATATATATTATTATATATAATATCATTATATTATATATATATATACTCGTAGAAATTAATAGGGGACATTAAGTCATTTATCTTTGACGTGTTGTTAGGGAGGTTATATGCTTGGTAATTTTGGTGAAAGAGTGCGTCGAGTGAACTGAGGGACTGATTGGTGAGAACAAGGTGCGTTAGGAGTGGTAGAGGATGTGTGGATCAAATCTTTACATTGAAACAAATGATGCTTGAGAAAATCGAAAAGAGAAGAGAATAAATTAGTATTTAGGCTTTTTCTTGATGGATTTTGCAAACAGGCTATGATAGAGTTATATAGGGAAGATCGTAATGGCAGGTGTTAGTGTTATGTGTGTTGGTGGTAAGGCTTCTGAATGGAATCAAAAGATGTAGACGATAGTGAAAGCGTGTGTAAGAATAAATGGTGTTCAATGGTGGATTGGTTTAGGATTTATAGCGGAGTAAGACAGGGTTGTGTTATGTCTGCTTGGTTATTCAATTTGTATATGGATGGGGTTATTGAAAAGAATTGAGGTGGAATGGCAAGAAATGGTGTTAGAATGGTCGAGAGAGAATGGTGTTGAGTGGAGGGTGCCACCTAATTATATGCGGATGATTGGTTCTGTGTGGCGAATCTGAGAGAGTTTGAGGAGGTATTGATTAGAGAGATTGGCAGGGTGTGGTGAAGGAGGGGGTTTGAAAGTAAACGATGATAAGAGTAAGGTTATGGTTGGAGCTGAGGACACTCCGTCGTTGTGAAGTTATGTCTAGATGGTGGACAGGCTTAGAAACAAGTGTCGAGTTTAGATATTTAGGGTATATGTTGGAATGAGAGGGAACGGGACGACTGCATGAGTGTAGTAGAAAAAGGTTGTGGAAATAGGACAGGAAGGTGCTGCTGCAATTTAAATCGTATGGTGATGCAAAGGGATGAAGTCTTGAGTGCGCGCTAGGGTCTTACATGAAGGGTATGTTTTACCGGTGTTATTGTATTGGTTAAAGTGGTAGAGACTAAATGGTCGGAATTAAGAAGTATAAGATTCTATAAAGTTAAGTGTGTTCAGCATGGACAATCTTAGGGGGGTGTGCTAGGTGTGAGAAGAAATTTGAGAAAGAGAGGAATGAACGTATTAGGAGGTTGGTGGTGTGATGAAGAAAGGGGTAAATGAGAGAAATAAAATGAAAGTATGTTGAGTATGGTTTGGTCATGTGAAGGATGATGATAGTACGGTTTTGGGTTTTAAGCGGATGTAATAGTGTGAGTGTGATTGTGGGAACGACCGGCTGGGAGATCCGATAGAAAGTGGTTGAGTCCCGGTGAATTCGAATGTCTGAAGGAGAGAAATGTGAGTTCTTGGGCAGAGGCGAGAATAAAGGTGCATAGTAACAGGAGAGAATGGCGGGGTTTTGTATGGGGGCATGGTTGGGGCCCACTGGGCCAAGGGATGACCCTTACATTGACGATTTACATACGTGAGGGTCGTCGGGTCCCATGATAGCTCTAGGAGTGGAATTATTCTGATCTGTGACGAAGCTTCACTAATTAATGGTACAGGAGGCGGCGGTAAGGCTCGGGACTTTCTTTCGGACGTTTGTCAGTGTTCTCCTACTCGCTTTCCATTTTCGATGCTTGTACAGCACCTTACCCAAAATTTTGGGGCAAAGAGGAAGGTGAGGAAAGAAGAAAGATATATTATTATATATAATATACTATATATATATATATATATATTTATACTAATATATATATATATATTATATACTATATACTTATTATATATATATAGTATATGTATGGTTGGGTTTATGACAGGAATCAGAGGTAAGGGGTGAGGATTAGCAGGGATAGTAGTTAAGAGTAATTGAGAATGAAGAGAATGTGAAGGGTGCCCCACCATATTATAACTGCGGATGATGTTAGTTTAGTGTGGCGGACATCTGAAATAGCTTTGAGGGATTAGTAGAGAGAGAGAGATTTTGCAGGTGTGTAAAAGGAGGGGTTTGAAAACGTAGATAACTTGAATAGAGTAAAGTTATGGTTTTGAGTGAGGATAGTTCTCTTTGTGTGAAGTTATGTTTAGATGGTGAGCAGCTGGACAAATGTCCGAGTTCAAATATTTAGGAGGATATATGTGGATGAAAAGGGAACGGATGATGCACAGAGTGTTAGTATGAAAGTTGTGAATGAAAGGAAGATGGCTGGTGAATTAAATCCTTAGTGGATGCAAAGTCTTGAGTGTGCTAGTCTTACATGAGGGTATGTATTACTGTTGCTAATGTTTGTAGTGAGACTATGGTCTGGAGATAAGTAGGTAAGATTATTAAAAGTATAGATTCACGAACATTCTGCTGGGGCTAACAGCATTTCTGATTGGGGTTGCTCCTTGGGTTACATGGAGCACAACAAAGTCAAGCCACGCCGACATGAGCACCAAGATGCTTGTGGCGATAAATTGTGCACATACATAAATCGATGATAAATTATCACTTCGGCGCCAGGACTCGAACCATACGAAAGAGGCAGCGGTCGCCGTATAGAATAAATGGTACAGGAGGCTCTACCATCGTCAAGATTCTGCCACTCCAGACAAAGAAGGTATCTTCGGAACAGGTATTTGTCAAGTCTCCTGCTTCTGATATCACTGGTTTGAAACGGTACTTATTTAAATCCATAAAAGGGTGCTTTTAACCCCCTACTGGGCTACACAGCATTTGCTGTAGTTTTTGCTCCTGTTTATAGGGCAACTTACCTAAGAGATTGGGAAGTTCTATAGTATGAATAATACATTTTCTTTCCGTATTAAGTGTTTTCACCTCCGCACTCAGGATCGAACCGGTCAACAGACAGCGTCACCGTTAGACAATGGACAGGATTCCACGACTTAGTTCCTATCCGACACCAAAATAATAAGGTATTCTTTACAGTTTTCAGTTCCTGCTTTCGATATCAACTGGCTTTTGAAACTTCGAATACTTATTTAAATCCATAGAAGGGTGGTTGGAACCCCTGTGGAGGCTACACGCATTCTTCTGGGTGCTCTGGGTTAACAGGAGCACTTGGACCAAAGTCAAGGAACGCAACATGGCAAAACTATGTTTGTTGGCGCACTAATTAGCAATAATAAGACTAGATTATCACTCAGCGCCAGGACTGGACCATCGACTAACCAGCGTCTCCGTTAGACCAATGTGCAGGAGGCTGTACACTATTAGCGATCGCCTCCCCAGAAAAAGAAAGTTCCACTCGGAAAGTTTTCAAATTCTTGCTTCGGATATACGCTTGAAACTGCAATATTTTTCTTCAACCTCTAGAAGGGTTGGTTGGACCTGCTGCGGGCAAAAGGCATTCTGCTACTATTGCTCCCTGTGTTACATGGACAACAATCAAATCCAGCGCCACGCGATATGGGCATTAACATTGCTTGCTAGCGCAAATTTGCATTATAAACAAAGAAAATTCATCGCGCCAGTGACTCTGAACCAAATCGACAATCAGCTGTCCCGCGTCGATGTAGACCAATGTAAAGAGTTTTAACACCTAGTGCAGATCCGACCCGAAAAAGTATTATCGTTACAGTTTTTTTAAGTTTTCACTGCTTCGATTTCACTTGCTCTTGTAAACTCGAGTATATCTTATTAAAATGCCACGAAGGATGCTTTGGACCCTTCTGGGGCTATATACACAGCATTCTCCCAGGGGTGTCATTGGTGTAACAGGACAACGCCAGTCAGAACGATAACAGGCACAACAACATTCTTCTTACGACAAATTTGCATGCAATAAGACGAAAAAAAAATTTCGCTCGCGCAGGATCGAACTATCGATCAAAAGCGTCGCGTTAGATCATATATAAGAGGCCTACCACTAGTCGATTGCTTCCTAGAAAAAGAACGGCATCTCGGAAGTTTTCAATCTCCGCCTGTTCAATTATACTAGCTGTTGAAACTGCGAACACTTTACTTCAATTTCACACGAAGGGTGATTTGGAATCTTGCTGGGGCTACACGGCATTCTTCTGGGGTGCCTCCTGGTTACAGGCAAACCGATCAAAGTCAAGGAAACGCACCCGACGATGCTACAACAAGATGCTTGTTGGACAGAAATTGCAATAATAAGACGACAAAAAAAATTCACTCGCATCGGATTCGACCATCGACAAATGCGTCGCCGTAAGACAATGTAGAGGTGGCTTCCTACAAGTCGATCCACTCTCCCAGAAAAAGAAATGGCATCTCGAGTTTTCCAAATTCCCTCTTCGATATCAATGCTTGAAACTCGCTACTATTTTAAATTCACGAAAGGGTGTTGGACCTCTGGGCTACAACGAAAACGGCATTTTTCAGGGGTGCCATGCGGTTACAGGAGCCAGCCGGCAAAGTCCAAGGATCGCCGACTGCGCACCAGTCATGCTTCGTGGAGAAATTGCAAAAATAAGACGAAAAAAATTTCACACGCGCCAGGCACGAACCATCGACAAGAGCGTTGCCGTTAACATGCACAGCAGAGTTTACATACTAGTCGATCGCCTCTAAAAAAGAAGACATCCGGAACAGTTTTAGTCACTGCTTCGAATCACTGCTTTGAAACTACTTATTTAAATCAATAGAAGGTGCTTGGAACATATATATATATATATATATATATATATATAATATATATATTATATATATATATATATCATATATATATATATATATTATACTAATAATATATTTTAATATATTATATATATATATTTATATATATATATATATATATATAATATATATACTATATATATAGATATAAAATATATTTATATATATGATAATTTTAATATATTATATTTATATATGAATATTTTTTTTTTTTTTGCGTCTATAAATAATAAAATTTCCAAAAATAAAGTATACCTTCTTCTAGAATTTCATTTTTTCCTTACATGAGACATAAAAAAATTCATTAATAAAAACGAACAGATTTATTTTTTTCAAATTTGGTACCACTCACATATAAACGTGTAAAAAAACTGACGTTTATATTAAATTTTGTTTGGGTAGAACGTAAGGTGGTGTTAGCCATGGTTGACTATTCTCTGTTCAAAAATTTTGAAAGTACTTTCAGAGATTGTAAAATTTTTTTTTTTAAAAAACAAATTTTAAATAAGGTTGTCTGACTAACTTATTACCACACCATTGGAGATTTTGCAAAAAAATTGAAATATCTTGAAAAGTAAAGATTTTATGCAGTTTTGTGGAAAATTTTAAAAAAAAATTTCCACCTCTAAACTTTTCAAAAACGAACAGTTTTTTTTTGTTGTTTTTTCATAAAATTAAGATATTTAGTTGTCATAAAAAAACATTCACTTTTCGTTTTGGAATAGTTGAGCTTTTGCTATGAAGTTCCCCTTAATATGAAAGTTGTGGATATATTGACTAGAGATCTGCTCAGCTAGAAGATACCAACCTCTGTGAAAATTTTTAGTCTGGATTATCTGTGCATTCACCTCTACAGACATTAGGATTATTTATATTTTGAACAATTATTATTATTATTATTGTTATTATTATTATTATTATTATTATTATTATTATTATTATTATTTTATTATTATTTATTATTGCTATTTTCCAGTAGTATCCACAGAAAGATATGCTGAGATTGAGTCCTCATGCAACATTCTTACTTTCGCTTGACGTGTTGCAACATGTTTTGGTTGTGGTTCAAGATTACATTTTTTCAATCCTAATCTTTATAAGGCTCCTGCACACATGTCAAATGATGAACCGACACAGTCATCATCCACAATTCTTCATCAGGAGTGGGACAAACAATCGTGATGAATGAACCGATGTGGAACTTAATGACACCTCTGATATTCAACATTTTTTCCCGCATTTAGTTTTTATTCACAACCGGTCTTTTCCTCAACATTTTGTTCCAAAATTTATTGAAGAATTACAGGTATTATTATTATTATTATTAATTATTATTATTATTTTATTATTATAGGGATGTCGGATCGTTATCGGTAATGTATGCAGTATGGCCATTTTGGGGGTTCGGGTTAATGCTGGCTGATACTATCTACTTTTTGGGTGAAGAATTATGAGATACTTTTAGATTCAATAATAAATTATTACTCAAGCAGCAATATTAATTATTAATAAAAAATAAAATAATAATTATTATTATTATTATAATTTTATAATTTATTCTTATTATTGATTATTATTAATTATTATTATTATATTATTATCTAAGCATCACCTCTTGTCTCAGACCCAGATGGCTAAGAATCATTTTCTATCTTGTTTAATATATCAACTAAGCTTACTTCATAATCCCTTATAGAGTGAAGAATGTCCCTATGTAAAATTAATACTGGCCTGTAACAGTCCTCGAAATCTCGAATCTCCTAACTTCGATGTTTTTGTGGTAAAATTTTCTCTTCTTCGTACTTACACATAATTCTTGGGCCTTTGCTTGCTACTGTTTTCTTAACAGAAAAGATTTTCAGCCTTTTTTGGAATATTTTACTACTTCCGGCGAGAACTGTTATATTTCTCATCTCTATTTAGGGGATTTCAAGTGTACTAGAACCTGAAATACTGATCTAAGTGGGGAGGGGGCTGAATCATTCAGCATTCTCTAAGATTGAGCAACCCTAACCGTGACTCAAACGTAGAGGACGGAGTAGCATTGCAAGGGGTCGGGGTTCGATCCTAGTTCGGATCCTAGGAAGGAGTGAAATATCTAGAGAAGTTCCCCTCCTGGTATGTCCGTGAGGTGTGAACTTTAAAAAAAAAAAATAAAAAAAAAAAAAAAAAAAAAAAAAAAAAAAAAAAAAAAAAAAAATTAAGAACATACATATCATTTCCGGTCGTCCGAACACATTCTTGAACACACTGACCCATGTTTACCATAGTCTTCTCATATAAATCACCCCTTTCGCTCTATTGGTAATCTGAACTCAACGTATATTTTCATTTTATTGAAATAC
>JABUQX010022616.1:40000-59863 GCA_015478945.1 Trachelipus rathkii | reverse complement strand
CTCTTGCGCAGAGTGATCAAATGAGATTTTTTTAGTGTAGATGATAATACTGAGCTCCTCTCCCGTGCCAGAATGCACTTTGACTCGGCAATATAATTCTTCGCAAATATGTCATTTGACATGAAAAACGTCAGACCATGAACGATATCTTTGCTCACCATCCAGGAGTAATATAGATACATCTCTAAAATAGAGAATGAGTGCAGAGACAAGGTGTACTCGACAAATTGACCTCAGCCAGTGCCATAGCCAGCGAGATGAGCTGGTTGTAGTCATTTTTTACTCGTAGGCTGGCTCCGCCTTTTTCGATGGGTCCAATAAAAAATAGAGTACAGCATATAAGAATAGATAATAGAGAGAAGATATATATAGAATCGAAGCGAGAGAAGAGGCACATACGGCTGTGCATTATTGCAGATTGTCTCTTGAACTATTATGCCACTTACTATGACGAGCATCTAAAGTTCTATCTATGTCGAAATATATACATATATGTAACAAACTCAATAGAACTTTATCATCAATATACGAGAATGTGCTTCATGTGAGCATATCATTATTTTTTAAAGCTGAGAAGGGAAGTTGTCTCTAAAAGTGCACTAAAGTTCTATATATTGCAGAGATCATGCGTAGATGAGCTAGAAAAGGGATATTGAAAAAGCGTAGTTCTCCTACCAAGCAGTACTTAGGAATTTATATGAGCTCGAAGTAAAATAGATATTAGAAAGTTTGTGAGCATAGTTCATAATAGTCATTGAACGTCTCTAAGCTCAATAAAAAAGAGTTACGAAAATATGTCTCTCTCACACCAGAAAATAGGAAAAATGCGAGAGCTATTTTACATATTATATTCGAGTCCTAATAAGCAGATCAACCGTCTCTAATTGAGTGGATTACCTAACCTCTCGAGATAGAAACGCTAATAAATGCATATATTCAGAACTTATTCCTGTTCTGCAATCTCGTACACCCAGTTCCGGTTATCGAAATAAGGCGATGTAGATGTGGAGTGAACAACAACTACTGAGCATGTGCAGCATCAATGGAGTGAATATTCACTGGTGCACACAGAAAAAATTAGTTGCTCATATCTCCTCACTCTGCTGATATTTTTCTTAAAGGTCATCATATGTATGTTACAATTTATGATCTCGAGTGTTATTGGGTTTGTGTATCTACATTTCTATGTGTCTGCTTGTTTCTGTGTACTCACCTGCACTCTATTAATCCATATTAAGATCTGTTAACTCTTTTACAGCAATCTTCCGTAACTTATTTTGCCCAGACACACGTTTATGATATACGTAGCCATCAAACAAAAACTTTTTTGCTCCTCTTGCCGCTGATATGAACTTCATGACCTAAAAGAGAAAATTTTATTTTATTAAACATATAAAACGAACATTACTTACTAAAATAACTAGTAATCTAACCAACTATTTAATTTTTTCCAATTGTTATAATTAGTACAAGAATGGTAAGTGACTTAGAGGTGCCGCCATCATTATCAATTCTTGAGCTGTGATTATATTATTTAAACCTGATCTATTCCATTGCAATATTATGGTAAGATATCATGGCCTAATGTAGGTTTTTAATACGCTAATAAAAAATAAAATTATAAAAAATAAAAATTAAATAAAATTATATAACTGTTATTTATATAATAATTATAAATTGAGTTAATTAAAATAATGTACATATATATATATAAGTTATAGTATATAAAAATGCCCGAAAGTATAAATTTTATTAAAGAAATTGTATATATAATATATATATTATAATGCGCCTACCTGAAGAATTAAACAAATTCAAATACAACCCATACATTTCCTTACTATCGACCCTAAGTCAACATTAATTATTTCGCTACATCTCATTTTTTTTAATATAGACCAATTTGCCCATTCAATGATGTGATAACATGAACTAAAGCTTCCGTTGTCCATTAATTAATGCTGAGAATCTTTATAATCTAATAAATCTAGGTTCAGATAAATATTCCTAGTCAAAGTATTCTATATAAGTCAGGTGTAAATTGACACAGAGTCATATAAGACAGCTATTCAAAAGAATAGGGAAACCTTGAAACCTCTTTAAATCTTTCAAACAGTGCTCTTAGTTAACTCTCGAAAAGTATATGCGCCAATAAGAGCGGATTCTTTCCTCAGACATAATATAGACTAGATGAGCTATATATAGTGTAAAGATTTAATGAGTCACAATCAATCAAATCACATTCGTATCCATATACAAAAGAATATGAACAGCAAAACTTATAAAGCTTATCTTGTTCGAGCCCACTCTAAACCACAAAATAGTGATATTAACTACTCTATGTCTTCGCTCTAATCAAATTATTTGGCTCACATAATATATCTAAATCGTATCTCTTCATGGAGGATCACTGTGTTTTCGCTGTAGCATATACAAATATCTAAGTTATATCTCTACCATATAAATATTTCGTAATGATACCTCTGTAAGAGAAAAGCCGATTTCTATACATGTGATATTAATATATCTCTTTCACTGACTGTCATGCTTAAACAAATTCAAGACGTTTATGCATCATCTAAATAATTGATATATATTCTCTTTATCTCTGGATGGTTATATCTGCTCATACTATTGACTGCTGCCAATGTGCCCTGCGTACTATATTTTCTCATATTGCATAGCTTCACCATGTATTGTTGCTTAAATCGGTATACTTAAAGATGTTTTCCATTCTGTCTCATACAAATTGTCATATAATGTGAGATTACCATTCCGTGCTATAACTCACTTAATAGAAGCTTTTCAAAATTTCTCACTAATACATATTTAAATCCAATAACTATAATAAAATTATATAATTAGATATAATATATATATTTATATAATAATGATAATATTTATCATAAATGTATCCGGAAAAAACTGATCAATATTTATAACTATTATGATGATAGCTGCAATATCATAGTGTATTAACATCATAATTAATATATATGTGATCAGTAAGTTGATTGATATAAGAATCACAATGGGATGACATTTAATCGTTTACACTCATTTAAGAAAAGGTACATAACAATTTTGTCTTCTTATATATCCCAAATAAGCATAGAATAGCTAGTTGCTATCTATGCTTATGAATATTTAAAAATTTTGATATACGCTAAGTTTCTAAGATGTACGAGAGATAATAGTCAACTCTGCTGTTCAAACATAATGGCGGAATCACGCATATATGAAGATCTACTAAAACATGTTCATAAATATAACATGATTTTTTAATGTAATATTAGGAGACAGATACAATTATATGACATAGATAATATATATATATATAAATAAAAAATATATATATATAACAATAATAATAAATATACCTAATCATAATGAATTAACATAAGATAAGAATAATGCATCCTATTCAATATATATACATAATAATAGAAAGGAAGAAGTTATATATATATAAATATATAATATATATATATATCGAGATATAGAACACATACAACATAAGAGCATACACACATAACACAATACGAGATACTAGACGTACACAAACTTCTCATATAGGATCATACATTAGACAATAGAGAGATGTCAACACCTGTGAGAGTTCGTAGACACTCTCAAAATAATACACAATACAGACACATATATACACTAGACACATACACATACACATACACTCATACCCATCCTCTCTATATATGAACACAAATTCTCAGTTCATTTTTTCTCTGAGAAAATCTAACAATAATACATTAATTAATTAATAATATTAATATATTTATCTTGAATTGTGAGAATCTAATAAATACTTCAATTTGTATAATGTCCTACAATAATGTTATTTACCTTAATTGAAACTCATAGTATAATATGTTTACTATCGAACCGATCACAAAAGTATATTTGAGATAGCAAGTATAATGGCCAGATAATCATCTAAAGTCCATCGTGCTCGAGATATTTATATGAATTTTGAGAGTCCAGACTCCTTCCACAGGCCCTACTCTATCTCAAGTTGGTATAGAGATTATATTTACGATATACTCATTTACTATGTAATTGTCTCAATAGACATCCTATATATCTTATTAAATACTCGTTCCTTCTTCAAATTAATAATATATTAACCCCTTCTAATCAAATTTACTAATCGAACATTCAGTTGAGATATGGATGCTCATTTCTATCTCTTCTTTTTTGAACTCTTGAACATATATATCTGCTAAAACAGAACTTTATTATCTTTTAAATATGAATAATTAAAATGTACATAAACAACATATAAAATATCATAAAATTGAACTGCTCAATTAATTATTCTATTTCTATCCTACTTCACATTTAAAATATATTAATGTTTAATTTTATAGTATGACATCGTATATTGCATCTATTTCCAATTAATCCTCCCCATTTGAAACAGAAGTTATTTTATCTTTCGTACATTTACGCTGAGACCTCAGCCCGTAATCACTAAAAATATCAGGTTATATACGACATTCCATAGAGAAGTATACATATGACACGTCGTCGGTATATATATATTAATGGCTATAAGGCACAAAATTGTTAAATTAACAAAAAGTAATAACTAAGATTACCATCTCTAAATGTAATATAGTTATTAGAAAGTCAATAATTCTAAGAACCAAATTTCATAACTATAATTACATTACTAAATGCAACACATTACTGATATATTCATATAATACTTTATAATTTATATATTCAACATATATATAGTTATTCTCAGTATATTTACTCGAAGAGATAGTACATATCTATTTCATAATCTCATAACTAACATGTTTATATCAATTAAATTAATCTCTCAAATTACGACAAATTAATTGATATATATCAAAGACTATGGTTATTTATGATCAATAACATATCCTTATTTCGGAATTATTATGTCAATATATATATATTTAATAGAGATACTGTATATTTCTCGAGCCCTCCTGATATGAAAACAGTACTCAATAGAATAAATAGTCAGATAGTGTAGTAAGGGAAAAAATTTTTCTCTTAAATATCATAGCGAAGATAAATGCTTCTAAAAATATGCCTCCGAGATTCACTGCCAATTGTTGTGTGAGAATCATGTCATAATTACATTCTGAGATAATATAGGCATCATAGATGATAGTGATGACGTAACATCATGGTAATAATGATAATAATTGATCGAAGTTAGATTGAAGATGAGAGAAGCACCTATACAAAATTATTTTATATAGTCAATAAAGAGCAAAGAAACAAAGTACCATGTTTGAAACATGATTGGACACGGAAGACAATACTCTTTGATAATTATAATTAATTAGAGCTATGCAAATAATACATTATCATTAACATTTTTCCTTATTATTTAAATTATTAAGGGAGGATATATAATTTTGAGGAGGATATCTATCCTTATTTAAATTTATATCTATATTAATTGTAATTTTACTATTAAATATCTTAAGTATGCAATAACTATAAAGTAAATTTTAAACCGTCTATATATATTTATTATATAAATTAATAATTATATATATAATATATTTATTAAACACTAATAGTAAATAATTTTTAAATTTGACCTCATATTCATTTAAAGTACATCAAGTTATACCAATACATCAAATACAAGTATCCTTGTATACTTTGTTTAAGTACAAGTACAAGTACAAGTACTCTAGAATGTTCAAGTACAAGTACAAGTACATCGTATCAAGTACAAAGTAACCTAAGAAAAAGTCCACTATGAAACATCTTGATATATATATACATATAAAATATTAAATAAAACAATATATATATATATATATATATATATATATATTTATATATATTTATATAATATATATATATATATATATATTAATATATATATATATAATATATATATATATCAATCATGTATATATAATTATAATCATAAAGATTATATATCTTGAAATGTACAATTGCAACAACATTCAACCACCCACATTCTCTCTACACCTGCAAAGAGACTAAGAAGGGGTAATAGTATAATCGTAACATGCATGGATAACAGAAATAGATAAGCAGAGCCGATAAGAATTGGATGAGAGTAAGTGAAAAGAAAGCCCAGCCCTACCGCCAACTTTATACCATTAGTAGAACTCGTCGCAGTCATAAAAAAATCCACCTAAGAGCTATCACGGACAGCTATACACCCTCAAACTATGACATCTCTCAACTGTAGGATATCTAAGAACTTCGGCCATTAGTGTCTCTCATATCAAACCGTGAGTCTGTCTCAACATAATCCCTATTTTGCTATGTTAACCTTTTTCCTGTTCATTCCACCTTTCTTCTCCCTCTGCCAATCTCACATTTTTCTCCTCCAAGATATTCATTTCTGACTCAATCCACTTTTCTCTTCGGTGCGTTCTCCCATCCCTGTCTCATTGCCAATCACACTCACCACTCTTAGCATCAGTCCGTTCTTTAACCGTGCATCCCGTCCTACTCCATCTCTCACTCCTTTTCCACACGCCAAACATCTCAATCATACTTCCTTATTCTATTCTCTCACTTTAACCCCATTCTCCCTAACCCATACTAACTCTCTCATCTATCTTTCATTCCCTCATCTTCTTCTCATTTCTTTACACACTAATACACTCTCTCTGCCACTCTCAATGTTTGTCCATCTGAACACACTTATTCCAGACCATAGATCGCAACTCCATCTCTCCTCCCTCTTATTCCAGTCCATTTACATTAACACGTCTGGTACTCCTCCATTCATTCCTCTCCTCAATAACGACCCCTCAGCTCTCTCCTCACTTAGTCCCCTTTTATACTACGCTCTCCACCAATCGATTTAATTTATTGCTAACCAGCCTACCCTTTTAGCTGCCATCTCATCCATAACTTCCCTAGTACACTTGCATCATCCACTCCCTTTCATTCAATATATAAATCCTCTAAACTATCTTTAAATTCACGACCTACCATTTCAAGCTTTCACCGTCTCTAAATATCTACTTCACACCCGATGACTTTCTCTCACTCCCTTCCTCAATCCCTCTACTCTTACTCTTACATTCCTTACGTTTACTCTTTCAAAACCCCCCTCTCTCTCACAACCCTCATCCAAAATCTGCTCTACCAGTCTCCTCAAACTCTCTTCAGCAATTCACCATCCCAAAATCCATCTCTCATCATTTCCTCCTCATTCATTACATCTAATATTCCCCTCTCCTCTCTCTTTCCCTTCTTCTATCATTCTAACATTTATTCCTTGCACCCCTACCTCTAATCTTCTTCTCTTCATCCTTTCACACACTCATACATTTTCGGCTCATCTCAGGAACATTGCACTTCATTCCTGTCTCTTCCCGCTATTAATATTACAATTCAACTCACTTTCGACTCTACTTTTATTCTTACACACGCTTCTACTATCTGTTCCTAACCTATACTTTTCGATTCCATCAGATAGCTACTCTACCACCAACACCATATCAATAACACCGCCATTCATACGCTCCCTATTAACTCCTATTTTTTACCCTTGCTTGCCAAATTCCATAAAAAATCCTATACATCCAATTTATTCTTCTCCATTCCCTCTCATCATTTATCTCCTAGTCATTCTGTTTCAACATGTACAGATTTGTCCTACAATCCTCTACCACTTCTAACGCACCTTGTTTTCCCCAAATTAGTTTTTCACTCATTCAACGCAATTCTTATCGACAAAAATACCCAGCATTATATCTTCCCTACAACACTCAATAAACTAAAATACCCTATAATTTCAGGTCCACTTATCCCCCTTACCCTATATATTAAAGGTCTCGTCGTACTAATATTGCTCTCTCCATCCCTCGAACTTATACCCTTCATAAACGCTTTGTTATACAAACTTCCATATCCAATCCTCTCACCATCTCGTCCCTATATATATATTATATATTATATATATATAATATATATATATATATATTATATAGATAAATATTATTATATATATATTTATTACTATATATATATATATTTATATATTATTTATTTTATTTACACTAGCACTTTTGTCCCGCTTGTTGAGCGGGGTAGTGGTGCGTACAGTCTCCCCCTCATTCACACCCCCCTCATCTCGCCCTCACCCACCCCCTCCACTCCCCCCTATCCCTCGCCAACTCCCTACCTCTTCCTCCCCCTCCCCCCTCCTCCAACATCTCCTTTATTCCATCCATCCACCCCTTCTTGGCCTCCCCCTTCCTCTCCTTCCATTCCCTCCGCCTCCCAAACTCTTTTAACCACCTCTGCTCCTCCATTCTCACTAAATGCCCATACCATCTTAACATTCCCTTCTCCGCTCTTCCCACCAGGCCATTCCTCAATCACACCTTTCCCTCACCACCCTATTCCTGATCCCCTCCTTTTCTGCTAACCCCACAAACCGCTCTCAACCCCCTCATCTCAAATACTTCCAACTTCCTGACCTAGCATTCAATCCCCACGTTTCACACCCCATACAGGCAACGCTGGGTACACAGAAGATTTTTTTTCGAACTACCTCATCTTAACTTTTCCGTGATAGATCCCCCCTTTCATATTTCTCTCAGACCACTCAAAGCCCTCATTCCTTCACAATCTATGTTCTATCTCCTCCTTCATCCCTCCTCCCTTACCCAACTCCATATCCCTAAATATTTAAAAATCTTTACTTCTTCCAATTACTACCCCCCCTACTCTAACCTCAACCCCTCCCCCTCCTCACCTTCTCCTCCTCAAATCAACATAACACTTTACTCTCTACCTGGATTTATTTCAGCCCCTTTTCGTGCAAACACCCTTCTCAAACTCCCCCTTCACAAAATTAACCTCAAAGCCTTCCCGCTTCTTCGCCCACTAGCGGCAGTATCATCCGCAACAGTATCACTTCACTTCCCTTCTATCATTCCCATTCATCACATGCCACCCCCCTCCCCTCCCATCACATTCATCTGCAACACACTCTCCAATACAAACGAAATTGATAGCTATGGCGACTTACACACCCCTGCCTCAACCCACACACCCCACACATCTCACTCTCCCCTCCTAACACTCTCACACACATTCTGCTATTCTTATAAAAAGCCCTTATACCTTTCCCTAAATTACCCCCCACCCCATTTTTTCCTCCAACACCCTCCAGCATCTTCACCCTTCCCTAAAAGTATTCACGGGCACATTAATATTCATACAAAAATCATCCATACACTTTAACCATTTCTCATCAATACTTTTCTCTACCAGCATCTTTAGTGTGAACACTTGGTCCACACACCCCTCCCCTTAATCCTCTCTGTTCTTCCCCCACTCTTCCCTCCGTTAACCTCTACTCTCTCAATCAAGTATTCTCCGTACCTTTTCCTACCAACACTTAAATAAGACATATTACCTCTATAATTCCCACTTTCCATCGAATGCCCCTTTCCCCTTCTATTATCCAGGGTAACCCAAATCATCCCTCTCCCAATCCGAAAACCAAACGCAGGTCAAAACAACCAATTTCCACCCTTCTACAACCTCCTCACCCCTTTACCTCCCTACACCTATACAACAAAAATTTCTTAACCTACATCACCACCACTATGCTTAAACAATCAGGAGATATTCATCCTAACCCAGGCCCACAATTATTCATTTGCCCCATCTTCAATAAACGCATCACAAGAAACCAACCATCTGTAGAGTGTTCTGCAAAAAAATTGATCCACAAAAACATATGTTACCGTGTTTACGATGATTCCATCATTGAACGAATATTGGTCTGCTCATATGCAAACGACAACGAGCCCACGCCCACCCGCCAATTAGTCAAGCACTAAACACTCTACATAAAAATCCTTCAAATTAACAATAAACGTTTAAGCAACAAAACATCGAAATATGCCCTTTTCTCTTAAGCACTGCATCGGAAATAGCACCTAATACAGATGGAACTTTTCACACCACAAAACACCCTAAGACACTTTTCTATCTGGATAGGATTTTACTACTTTTCTAGCTCACAACAGAGAGAACCATACCATATTAAACACATCAAAAACACTATCCTACCACAAACAAACACCACAACTCAAACTTCACCTACTAAATGATCCAATCCTTAATATCCAATCATTTACTATCCTCTTCAATAACATTCCGCACAACATAATAAACATATACATCCCCCATCCCACATCTCATTATTGCCCAAACAATTACAAACCAAACATAAACCCTATCAATACAATAAACAACTTAATAATAGGAGGCGATTTTAATGCCCACCATACTGCATGGTACAGAGAATATCCTTCTGACAACCGAGGAATCCACATTCTCAACGAACTTGATTCATTAAACATTTTAAACTACAAAAATCTTCCTACTCGAATCCCTCCCCAAAGAAACCAAATCAAGACATCCCCTGACATTACCTTCTCCTCTCCATATATCTTCACCATGGAATACAGAGACTGATCTCCCATCAGACCACGTCCCAATAATAATCACTTATCAAACAAAAATAGTCAAACCCAAAATAACTTCAACTTTCACAAATTACAGAAAGGCTAACTGGCAAAACTTCACCCAACACATCGAATCCAACCTGCCTTCACCAGCAAACAACAACTCCCACTCTACATAAAGCCATAGATAACCTCACCAAAGTAATCTCAAAAGCCTCCAACCTCTACATACCAAAATGCCACAGAAAACATCACAACCCTTCACTAACACCTGAAATCTGTAATTTAATAAAACAAAGAAACATCATTCGACAACAACATACATATACCCCAGAACTGACCGCACAAATAAACTCCTTAAACACCCAGATCTCCAATCTCATCTCCACTCATAAAACAGAAAAATTTAAGAAACACCTAATGAAAAGCATGGGCAGACCTGAAGAGAAAAGAACATGGCAAATAATAAAATCCTCCAAACTGCAGAACAACACCCACCCACAAAATGAAATTTTAAGAGGAACAAACAACACTCTCCCGTCCCCTAAACAGCACTGTAACATCCTCGCTCAAAACTATTCCAATATATCAATAAAACCTAAACATGCAAATAATAAAGAATAGTATGCAAACTCAAACAACGAACTAGAAAACAAAACCCTACCCAACATTCTCTTCACAAAGAATAATGAACATTAAAACATCTAAATAATTTCCCTCTTTACTGGCCCAGACAACCATCTGCTCATCTACCACATAAAGCACCTACGGACGTCTCTACTATTTCTCATTCACTCACAGATATCTTCAATAATCCTGGTCTCTCAAACTGATACGCCTCCATTACTGGAAAAAAGCAAATCATCATACCTAAATTAACCTAGAAACAGGTCTTATATTACCTCTTTTTTTTTCCTTGTGTAAACTAATAGAGAAACTCATACTTACCAAAATTCAAACTTCCCTTTCACTCCCCAAACATCTTCAACAGTGTCTTAAAAAAATCTCCTCTAACGCCAACAGCCTAAACAAAATATCACAAACTCGCTAAATTAACTAAACCAAGCACGCCTCCACAGAACAATACTCCTTGCCATAGACATTAGTAAAGCCTTCGACACAATACCCAGACACATTCTCATTCAAAAAATCCTAAACTCTCCCTTCCATTACAACTACAAAAAATGGCTAACAGCTCAAGTATCCAGCCAGCACAAAAACTCAAAAACGGTAAATTTAAGAAATGGAGTCCCTCGTGGTGCCATACTATCCTCATTCCTGTAACTATATAGAGCCCGATATCCCTACCACAAAACCCCAAATCAAAAATAATAACCTACTGCAGACGATATAACTATAACCATATCAGACCTCAGTTCCCACTGTCACGTTACTTCGCTTAGACTTGCCTAATCACCTTAGGCTTGCGTTATTCAGTCCCAACAGAAACGTCGCCTCAGTCGGAAATCATCTATTACCTTCATTCACCACGACAGACACCAATCATCCTTTCACCCACAAATAACCCTAAACAATTCCATCATTTTCCCTAACAAAACACCCAAAAATACCGATAACATCCGAACACCCACTTCACCCTTCTATCACACATCCCAAAAACATCATAAGTACAAGTAAGGAAATTAATGTCCTCCTAACATTATTTCAAGCTAATTTCAGTAATTTGAAACAACACACTTACAACACATTATAAACAATTCTTAAGAACTACAATCAACTATGGATCAACAGTCTGGTATCCACTAACCTCCCCCACTAATAGAAATAAACTACAAAAAATACAAAACACCGCCCTGCGATATCAATAAAAGGTGCCTAAAACCACCCCTATCCAACGCACTACATGAAGAAACGAAAATCCTACCAATTCCAGACCATCTTGATATGATAGCAACTCAATTTTACTCCCGGACCCTCGACCCTTCCAACCCATGTCATAACAACCTACAAGAACATTCAATAAATCGTTTAAAAACCCCACCCTCTTCTGCAGCTGTCTAATATGGTGAACTTTTTAGAACCCCCCCCCCCAAATAACACTCCTCTTTTAAAACATATTCAAACACATTTCACTCAACGATACCTTAAACAAACAGCCTCATTAACTACCACCCTCCCAAAATAGACTGAGATCCGGACATCATTCGGATCTTCAAGAATATAAACATCGAATCCGACCTCAAGAATTTCTCTCCTTTCTCTGCCAAAAATACCTAACAGAGCCTGAAGCTGACAAAGTACCTCCTACTGGATTGCCCAATTCACACTCCCTACAAAACACAGCATCAGATCACCTCCTTGAGAAGCCTAGGGCTCCGCCCGGTGGAAGTTGCCGAGTTTCTGAAAATGACTTGGACACCCCAAATAAGAGGAGCCCAGATACAATAAATAATATATATATATATAGTATATATAGTACTATATTATATAATATATAGATATTATAATACTATATATTATATATTATATATAATATATAATATATATTATATATTACTATATATATATAGATATTATATATTTCACTTCAAAGCTTAGTTTGAAGTATTTTTTTTTTTTATTGTAATGGACAATAGTTATATATTTGTATATATATATGTATAATAATATAATATATATATATATATATAATAATATATATAAATATATATTATATAATATATATCATATATAATAATATATGTATATATATAATAATATATATATATATATCTTATACTAATATATAATATATTATATATATATCACTCAAAGTTAGTTGAGTATCTGCCTTTCTGTCTGGATGACCAATATAATTTATAGGATATATATAATACGAGTATATATAATTATATAATATATATAATATATATATAGTATATATATATATATATATATATATATATATATATATATATATATATATATATATATATATATATATATATATATATATATATATATATATATATATATATATATCATAATTTACGAAGAGAGGATGTCTTTTATATTTTCACTTTTAAAAATTATCACCAAAGTTGGGAAGAACTACAAAGGTGGAGCTAAATTAAATGCCAACATGTTTTGTTGCACGGCGTTTGAAGGCGTGCATGCATGTCAAACGTAGTTTGGAAAATAGAACGAGCGAGTCTGCTACAGACTTTACCAGTGAAGTACATAAGAGATTGGGAAGAGCTGTTAAGTCTGGGGTTACGATAAAGAATGGCTGAAACTGCTTAGAAAAACGTGCCGCACGAGCACTTCTCAATAAAGGCGATATGCGATTGGAGGGTTCAGAAGAGTAGTGCCCATTGTATTAGCAATAGAATAAAGAGAGTGCCCAACAATTCAACAGGCAAAAAGAGATTGAAGGGAATAAGTTGGAGCAAGAAGTCTGATTAGATGAAAAGTCTTAGACTCCACCTTTTCAAGGAGAGTTATGAGAGTGGAACCGCCTCAGATGTGTGATGCATGCTCCATACAAGGTCGAATGGCACTTCTAAAAAGAGCAAACAACTGGAGTGGCATGACGAAATTTGAAGGCTCCTCAAATCAGCCAACCTCTTAGAAGCTTCTTCAGAATGAGAAATAATATGATCTTTTCAATAAAGATTACGAGAATAAGAAACACTAAAAATATGTAGGTCTAACGCAGGCTTTAATTTTGTGTTTTCGAAGAAAGTATCATAGTTCTCAGTGTTTGAGGTACTGAAAATAATCATGATATCCATGGTTCAAATTAAAAATTCGAGAAAAATCAGAAGTTCGGTGGTCGTTATTGAACCTCCTAACGTGAGCTAATCACTGTTGGGTAGAACGTCTTTCATAATAAAAGGAGTAATTAAAGGTGAGGTCGTCAGCATCAGTTTTCTTTCAGACAATTTTCTCCGGGGGGTGCTTTTACAGAGATTCGGGGGCACATAAGTATAACATAATTTACATAAAAATAAAGGATAATGAATTCTTGTCACTTTGTCATATAGTCTTATTAGATACTGTCTTACTGAAATAGTAAATATCTAAAATTAAAAAAAAAAAAAAAAATCAAATCTTTTTTCAAATACAATTTTTAATTGTGTTTAATTCTTTGGTCTCTGTAATAAAAATAACATAAGAGTACGAAAACATTATTATGAGGAAGAATATTATAATTAAAATATATATGAGTAATATGACCTTTCAAATAAGGAAATAGATCTTTGTAAAAACAAATTATATATATAGAAATTTATAATAATAATAATAAAAGTTATAATAAAATTATAGATATATATATATATATATATATATATAATATATATCAATATATATATGATATATATAATATATATATAATATATATACTATAATATTATTATATATATATATTGGGTCCTCTATAACCATTTAGGTGGGAGAGGCCAAATCATTTCAAGGCATTCTTAACGAACTGGGGCAACTAATTAAAGAACCCGCACACATTCCGGATCGTCCTAACCAATTCTTGAACACACTTGATCTATGTTTCACCACTAGTCCTTCTCTCTTAAAAAACACCACTTTCGCTCCTATCGATAAATCTGACCACAACCTTATATCTCTTAATTTTAATACTTTCTCTCCAACAGATCCATCCTGCCCTACTCGGTTTTTTCTGGCACTTTTGATCGGGCCGATTGGGAGCCTTGCGTTGCTTCTACGCTTAACTATAATTGGAATGATGCTTTGTCTCTTGCTGACGCTTCGACTCTCTGCGATAAGGTGGGAGCTGTAATCGTTGATGGGATGAGCAGGTTCATTCCTTCTTCGACTAAATCTTTCTCTCCTCATAATCCATGGTTCGATCGTGCTTGTTCTCTGGCCATTCAGGCTAGAGACAGTGCGTATCGGGAGTGGAAAAATTCTCGTTCTCCTACCACTTTTGCTAATTTTGCATTCTGCTAAATCGTTGCAGAGATACTCTTCGACGAGCACAGCGGAACTTTCGATCAAAAGAAAGTGCGCTAAAACCTCCCTTGTTCTCCTATGACAAATCTTCTGGCCTCTGCCAAAACATTTCGTAACAACGTCCTGTAAATCTGTCTTTCTCCTCTTATCGCTCTGAATGTTCATTTGCTAATCTCCAACTTGAAAAAGCAATCTCTTCGCCTCTATTTTCCCAAACTCAACCCTGGATGATTTCTGGCATTCCTCTTCCTCCTCCTTCTCCTCTCAGGTGCCCTATGCTTTTGCCTGTGATTACATTCGATCGGGTGCATGGGCTCCTGAAATCTACGAACGTTAGGAAGGCGGGTGGCCCTGATGGCATTCCTCCCCGAGTTTTGAGGGAGTGTGCTTCCGTGCTGACCCCGCCCATTGTTCAACTATATTCTCTATGTCTCAATACTAACACTTTCCCTCAGTGTTGGAAGCACGCACATGTCCAACCGATTCCGAAAAAAGGTAGCCGCTCTGATCCTTTTAACTATCGCCCTATATCTCTCACTTGTGTTCTATCTAAGATCTTTGAAAACCCTTCTCAACTCTCATTTCTTATAGATCATCTGGAATCTCATTCACTTCTTTCCGATCACCAGTATGGCTTTCGGCGTTCGAGGTCTACTGGCGATATACTTTCCTATCTTACTGATTTATGGTTTTCCGCCCTTAGGAACTACGGGAGACTTGCGTGGTGGCGCTTGACATATCCAAACCATTTGACCGGGTATGGCACGCGTCACTGCTCTCCAAGCTCCTGTCTGGTTTTCTCTCAAATCGCTCAATGTCGGCTGTTGTTGACGGGGCGACTTCTTCTTTTTCTGTTAATTGTGGTGTTCCTCAGGGTTCTGTCTTATCTCCTACTTTATTCTTACTTTTCATTAACGATCTTCTCACCTGCACATCTAACTCTATCCACTCGTATGCCGATGACTCGACCCATTCATTTTCAACTCATTCAGTTCTGCTTCCTCTTTTCCTTCTAGAATTGCTCTCGTCTTAATCTTTCCGATCTATTCTCGCTGATCTGGATAGAATTTCCGGGTGGGGTCGTCTCAACCTTGTGAAATTTAATTCTTTAAAAACTCAACTTCTACAAATCTCCCTCTCTAAAACACTCCAACTTTCCTATCTCTTTGATGGTTCTCTGTGTCTCTCCTGTTGACATATTAAAAATCCTTGCGCCTTACATAAAACAACAAAAATGTATTGGAAACCTCACATCACAAGGTTGCTAGGAAGCCTCAAAGAAACTTGGGGGGTCTGTCTAGACTGTGAGAACTGTTTGCTTCAGCTATACAAGGGCCTCATCGGCCCTTGTATAGTACTGCATCTCATATCTGGGGGCTCTGGCTTCACTCGGCTTTTGGACAAGGTCGAGTTAAAGGCCAAAAGACTTATAAACTGTTCTGTATTTTCCACTTCACTTGACCCTCTATCTTTGCGCGCGATGTTGTGCTTTATCTCTTTTCTATAGAGTACCGCAGCGCAGGTGCTCGAGGAACTTGTCCTCGCGTACTCCAACTTTACGACGTCCTGGTCAGACACAAGGGTGCTGGTCAGCGCATGCAGTTTTTGCTGTGGGATATTGGCAACTCCAGGGCTAGTTCGCATCGTGGTGCTTCCTTCTTCCAGCCCTTCTGTTCTGTGGGAATCTCTTCCATCTTCTGTGTTTCCTGCTGACATTTAATTCTCCTGCACTTCAAAGCTGCGTCGTGCTCATACTGGTACATTTGCGTTAGTTCGTGTACTCTGAGGGTAAACACCCCCTCACTTGAATAGCGGCTTGCCGTGAAGTGGTGGTGACAACTGTAAATATATATATATAATATATATATATTATATATATATATATATATATGATATATATATATATTATTATATATTATATATATTATATAATATATATTTATTATATATATATCATATATAAATATATATATTAGATATATATATATATATTATATATATATATTATTATATATATATATTATATATATATATATATATATATATATATATAGTATATTTATAATTATGAAGAGGTAATATAAATAAATATATATATTTTTATATATCATATATATATATATATATATATATATAAGGGCGTACGGTGAAAAAAATTTCGGGGGGTCGATAACAGCTGGTACATGTACTTTATAATATATATATATATATATGATATATATATATTATATATATATATATATATATATATATATAATATATATATATTATATATATATTATAATATATATATATATATATATTATATATATATAATATATATTATATATATAATTTATATATATTATATATATAAGGAAACAAAATGAGCAAAATTTACCTTATAGTACAAAATTTTCTCTCCTGGACCTTTTGCAAAAGTGTAATTACTTGCCATCGGGATCCCATGCGATTTCCTGTGAATGTTTAATTAAAAGCTAGACCTGTCAACGATCTTGTCCATTGAGTTTCTTAATTAGTACGTTTTTAACAGCTCTAATTTGGAAAACTGATCTTTCAGGTGTTGCGTTTGAAACAGGAGAGATACTAATATTTGTAGTAGACCTTCCATATTATGTTTTGAAGATAGTTATTATTACGAACTAGACAATGCATCTATTGCAGTGCAAGGTCTTGCATTCAACTTTTGTTATCCATTTTTTGTCTCCAATATTCAAATTCAGTTTCCAAGTTTCCTGGACTAGAAGAAACTTTTCAGAAAACGTAAACTTATCAGCACAATATCGTGATATAAATTTCTGAAGAACGGACAATAAGTCCTTATGTTTTTGAAATCGCTCTTCTAGTTCTATAATAATTTTATTCAAAAATGGTATGAACACCATTTGTCTATAATAATGCTCAGGTTCAATATTATTTAAACCAGATACTTTCATTTGGCGAGAAGCACTTCGGGGGATCGAAATCGTTACATTAAATTTCAATGCAATGTACGTAACTTCTTCAAAGGTGCTTTTAAAAACAGATTCTGAATTTTAACGCCATTCATTCATAACGGCTATAAGATTACAAATGTGGTCACATGTTTCTATTAAATTTCCAATCGACTTTTTGAACTATTATAGATAGTTCTAAAGTGGATGAAAGAACTTTGTAAAGGACAAAAAGTGTTACATAAAACTTACCTTCAAGTAAAGAATTTAGCATTTGGTATGCTTAATTGAGTTGAGGACTCACCGTTAGACACGTCTTGTATTTCGGGGGGGGTTCTAACCCCCAAACCCCCCCACCCGTACGCCCTTGTAATATATATATATATATATATATATATATATATATATATATATATATATAACACTTATATTTTATATATATATATAATTATATATATATAAGTAATATATATTATATATATATATAACACTTCGAAAGGCCGTATTCCCGACGTTAGTACTTAGTAAGTTAGGGTATTAAAGAAGAAAGTTTAAAGGAATCGTATATACGACGAGTTTCTTCGTCGCATACAAGTCTACAGTTTTTTTTAGAAAATCCTCAGTTGGATTCTCAGACCAATCGATGCTTATCATCATACAATGCGCATAAGGTTTCTGGCAGATTCTATTTTTAGTCTTACTTAGTATTCGGTCATTATACTGAACGCATCTTTAACGACGCTATCTTACGAGGAATGACAAGAAAGGTTTTCAACAGAGCTTTTTGTAAACTCGCAATCCACGTCAGCTTCAATATTTTCGACAATGGCTTTCATCTGCTTTAAATATTTCGCTTTCGAGCATGGAATTGATATAAAAAATAAGATTTCAGCGTCAGCTAGTACAACCTTCCGCATTAAACAGCGAAAATTGTTCACAAAATTCTAATTTCAAATATCGGTAAATTTGTTAATGTCATGAAACGTCTCAAAGCGACTAGCAAATATCATTATATAAATTGATTGTCTTTGAACCTTTCTTCAATTTCTTCGATTACCATATCGCAGTATATTTTCTCCCTTTAAATGCACTTTCTATCTTCCATCAGCAAAATCCAGGCGCACTTCAGATTACAACTCCTCCATTATTTTTCACACCGAACGTCTTTTTTGTAAGTCACTATTGACGTCTCCACACTGATTTGCAATAATTTTGCGGTGCATGCAATTTTTGTTCAGTAATTAGGGGATGAATTATATATAATATATCATATATATATATATATATATATATATATATATATTATATATATATTATATATTATATATATACTATATATATATAAATATATAATATTAAGACATGAGAAAAATAAACACTAATAAATATATATTAACTAAGCCACTCCTTAGCTAATAGGACCGTTTCCGAAAGAAATTTCTATAGCAATACCCATTTTCTCAGAGGTCAGAATTAACAACTTTGCTATTTTATTGCCATATCTATCATGT
>JABUQX010022616.1:7500-35000 GCA_015478945.1 Trachelipus rathkii | reverse complement strand
AATATAGTATATATATATATATATATATATATATATATTTACACGGTAGGGTAAGGTAATTTTTGCTTTTAAATTTCAGTTTCAGTTAAAAATATCATAAAAGACCTGCGAGTGGGTGGGTTTCCAAGTATAATTTTTATTGATGAGAACAATTTTGAAAATTAACTTATCAATCTTAAAATGCTATATTTGGAAAGGCTTTTAAGTGCAATTGATATTCTATAATAGCCCTGAACCATTTTTTTAAACACTGGTGACAAATGTTTAATATTAATAGCATTTATATGACAGAGTATTTAGGAGCAGTGTTTGAATATATTATATTACCTTTGCATTTAAAATACCTAATTATTTACATAAAGATGAGATTCTTTTTGTATATTTTATTCTTCAATATTTATTTGGATCGGAACTCCCAAGTTCATGCTTCTAACATTATAGAAAAAAAATTTAAGAAGCTTAACATTAGTATTACAGACAGTGGAGTAAAACATATTTACCAGGTAATATTATTTATTGCTACGTAATTAAGGTCTGAGGTTTCGTCATTAATTGAGCATTAGTTTTAATTTTCTTTTTCTTAATTTTAATTTAAAAAGAAGAGCAAACTCTATCATTTTTTATTTATATTATTAATATATATATATATATATATATATATATATATATATATATATATATATATATATATATATATATATATATATATATATATAATATATATATATAGTATATATATATATATATATATTATATATATATGTGTGTGTGTGGTGAGTTGTATGTTGGTAAGCTAACCCTGAGACAGGTTATCGCTTGACTCATTGCGGAGGTAAAATTTCGTTGGTTTTCCTTCACCCCCACATTACTTCCATATCTAGCGTCTCGTACAGTTAGTTTGCCGGTGCCACAATAATTGACTTATATAGTTGATTGGTGGACCTCATATCGATTCCGTAGCGAAATGTTAATGAGCATACAGATGTAGAGTAACACTCCTATTTTCATCAATGTATCCGTATGTGAAATGTACCGTTTCATTTTGGAACACCCTCTCTCTCTCTCTCTCTCTCTCTCTCTCTCTCTCTCTCTCTATATATATATTATATTATATATATATATATAATATATTATATATATAATATATATATATATATATATATATATATATATAATATATATATTAGATATATATATAATATATATATATATATAATATACTATATATATAAATAGTCAGCCACCCGAAAGCAACATGCATGTAACAAAAAATCTATAAACAGCTACAGGAAGTAAATAAATTTTAATCAGGAGACATTTTTATCCATGAATTAAAAAAAAAAAAATACCGCTTTTGAAAAATTTTATAAATTGTTTTAAAATTCCAACAGTGTTTCGAAATATAAAATCTTTCAGAGAACGAAAGGAGCTCTAGCACTCGAGGAAACGTCAAATGCAAATGTCAATTTTATTTTAACTAAAAATAATATCCCAAGGGTAAACCACAGAAGCATGGGACCAGAGTGCGGTTTCTCGGCTTACCAGGGGACGACGCGGGGAACTTCGTCCCCCTCTTTCCCCCGTCGGCTCGAACCCCCTAAAACGGAAATAAAAAGAAAATCAAACATTTTGTTCTCCAGAGCATAATGAATAAAAACAATATTTGGTACCTTGCTCTTGCCTATGCAGAATTGAAAGGTTACATGAGGAGTGTTACGCACCAAAACCATAAGATCTATACTAATATTCAAAGTGTCATTAATAATATTCAGAATAAAATAATTTTTTTTGAAGTTCATCGATGTAATTGCTTGCTGAAATCAAAAATGTATTTATTTCCTGTAGCTGTTATAGTTTTATAGTTACATGCATGATGCTTTCGATAGGCTGGCCACTTAATATATAGATGATATATATATATAATTATAATATAATATATATACTAATATATAATATATATATATATATACTAATATATAATTATATATTATATATATATAATAATATATATATATATATACCCTAAAAATAAACCTTTTATGAGTTTATACTTAAGAACGGATCATAAATTGAACAACATAAAATTTTAATTTGGACTAAATATGATATCAAGTTGTTTTTTTTTTAATAAAAAAAAAAACACATTTAATAAATCTTTATTTAAACTTTAATATTTCAAAGTCGAACTCAAATAGATTTTATTTACTAGTAAAATTGGTTTTTACAGCTTTCATTTATTATTAAATTAATAATAATATAATCAATAATTAATAATAATAATTAATAAATAATAATAATAATAATAATAATAATAATAATAATAAATAATAAATAATAATATATAAAATTATTATTATTATTTTATTATCTATTATTATTATTATTATATTTATTATTATTTTATTATTATTATTATTGATTGAATAATTATTATTGATTATTATTATTATTATTATTATTGTATCATTATTAATTATTATTATATTATTATTATGTTATTATTATTATTATTATTATTATTATTATTATTATTATTATTATTATTATTATATTCATATTATTATTATTATTATTATTATTATTAGTCATTATTATTTCATTATTATCATTATTATCATTATTATTATTAATTATTCATTATTAATTATATATATTATTCAATTATTATTATTTATTATTATTATATCATTAATTATTATTATTATTATCTATTATTCTTTATTTTTTATGTTTAATTAAGAATCGGAAATTTTCAAAACACGATGTGTTCACACTTTGTTGAAAAAACGAAAAATTGTGGGTGCTTATAATCTACGAGCAAATCTGTTTCTACTTTTGAAAGATGTTAAGATTATGAATATACAAACACAAGCTCTGTTTAATTACCGAAAAAATCGCTTTGTGGAAATGCAGCAGAAACAGGTGCTGACGACAGAAACTTACAAGACCAGAGGACTAGACATTCGTTAAAGATATTAATAAATTAATCATTGTTTAAAAAATTTTGATTCTATTATTAAATTACAAGCTGTTCTAAAGTGTGAGTCTTAATCGCATATTAGAATGATTTTTTTTTTTTTAAATTTGTATTATTACATATATTTCCTTGGCAAGGGAACCGTTTGTTAAGGAAACTTGTAGAAATATTTACTAAGTCTTATCTTAATTGAATAATAGCTTCCAAAAAGGCCAACCAATGATTTGTATAATTATCAGAAGAAATTAGGTGAATACCACCGTGGTCAGCTTCGATTGGTTGAAGTCTGTCTTTGAGAGGAATATATGTCATTTTTCTTCATGTGGTGGAAATATGTATTTAAGTAAAGCTGAATACGAAAAGCGTATACATATAAGTAGATTATATATATTTTTTTTTTTTTTTTTTTTTTTTTTTTAATATAGTATATTATATATACATATATATACTATTATATATATATACTATATATATATTAATATATATAATATATATAATATATTAATATATATATATATACTATATATCATATATATATATATATATATATATATATACTTTGCCTCTGTGGAATATCATATCTCTAACTCTAACCCTAACCTTTTGCTCCTGTCTGAGACTCAGATGGCTAAGAATTCATCCTCAAACATCGTTTAATTGTTATCCAAATGATAAGTTATTTTCATAATTTCCGTCTGGAAGGGTGGAGTATGTACCTTATCTAAACATTAATACATACTGTAACACTCTCGTGATCTCGAATCTCCTACTTTCGATGTTCTGTGGCTCAAAATCTTTCTTCCTTCAACTATAACAATCTTGTGCTTCTGCTACTGTTCTCATAATTTTCAAACCTTCTTTGAATATCTTACTACTTCTCACGAGACTGTTATATTTTCTCATCCAAATACTGAGATCCTTTATTAGTGGATTTCAATGTACATAACACTGAATGGTTGGGGTTCTCTCATACTGAATTATGTCGGGAGGAGGTCGAATCATTCAGCATTCTCAAAGATCTGGAGAAGCTAATCAAAGAATCTACACACACTCCGGATCATCCCAACCAATTCTTGAACACCATTGACCTATGTTTCACCACTAGTCCATCTCTCAATAAATCACCACCTTCGCTCATATTGGTAAATCTGACCACAACTTTACATCTCTTAATTTTAATACTTTCTCTCCGAAGCTCCACCCTGACCTATGCGTTTTTTCTGGCACTTTGATCGGGCTGATTGGAGGGCCCTTGCATCTCTACCGCTAACTATAATCGGAATGACTGTTTGGATTCTGATGACGCTTCAGCTTCTGCTACTACGTTGGGAGCTGTAACCGTTGATGGGATGAACAGGTTTATTCCTTCTTCGGCTAAATCTTGTTCAACTCAAAATCCATGGTTCGATCGGGTTTGTTCTCTGATCGTTCACGCTAGAGACAGCTCGTATCGGGAGTGAGAAAAATTCTCGTTTTCCTATCACTCGCTAATTTTCATTTCAGCTAGAAATCGTTGCTGGGATATTCTTCGACGAGCAAAAAGCGGGCTTCATCAAACGAAAGTGCGCTAACTCCTTGGTTCTCCTACTGAAAAAATGCTATCTGGCCCTCTTGCCAAAAACATCTCTAACAACTTCTGTAAATCGCCTTTTCCTCCTTTATTCGATCGGTATCCGTTCTGATAGTTCTGTTGCTTGTTGAAAAGGCTAATCTCTTCGGCCTCCTATTTCCTCTAACTCAACCCTGGAATTTTGGAATTCTCCTTCTCCTCTCAGGTGTCCTATGACTTTGCCTGTGATTACATTTGATGGGTGCATAGACTTTTGAGATCTATAACGTTAGAAGGCGGGTGGCCCGGATGGCATCCTCCCCGAGTTTTGAGGAATGTGCTTACGTTGCTGACCCGCCCCTCGTTCAATCTATATTCTCTGCCTTCATACTAGCACTTTCACAGTGTGGAGGCACGCACATGTCCAACCTATTCCGAAGAAGGACGCTCTGATCCTTCTAACTATCGCCCTATTGCCTTAACTTTTGTATTCTATCTAGAATCTTTGAAAAAATCTTCTGACTCTCACTTCTTAGACATCTGATCCATTCTACTTCTTTCAACGCCAGTACGACTTTCGGGCGTTCGAGTCTTAATGGCGATATTACTTTCCTATTTAACCAAATTAATGGTTTTCCGCTCATTTACGAAACTACGGGAGAGAAGAGTGGCTAGCGCTTGCTATCCAAAGCATTTACAGGTATGGAAAGCGTCCCCAATGCTCTCCAAGCCTCCATTCTTTTGGGATTTCCTCCTCCTCTTTGCTTACTTATGTGCTTCCTTATGTCTAGCTTTCTTTCAGGTCGCTCAATATTGGCTGTGGTTGATGGAGCGACTTCTTTTTCTGTCACATAGTTGGGCCTGTCCTCAGGGTTCTGTCCTTATCTCCTAGTTTATCCTATTTTCATTAAACTGATATTCTCACCTGCCACATCTTAACTGCTATCCCACTCATTATGCGATGACTCGACCCTTTCACTCTTTTCAACTCATTTCAATTCTGCTCCTTTCTTTGTACTTCTAGAATGCCTCTCGTCTTAATCTTTCCGATTCGATTCTCGCTGATTGGATAGAATTTCCGAGTGAGGTTGTCTAAACCTTGTGAAATTCAATTCTTTAAAAACCCAACCTCTACAAATCTCCCCTCTCTAAAACACCTTCTAACTTTCCTATCTCTTTCGACGGTTCTCTCGTCTCTCCTGTTGACAATATAAACATCCTCGACCTTAACAGTTTACATAAATAAAAAAAATGTCTTGGAAACCTCATATCACAACGGTTTGCTAGGGCGGCCTCAAAGAAAACTGGGGAGTCTTCTTTAGACTGCGAGACTTTTTTCCTCTTCTCAGTTACTCCAGCTATACAAGGGTCTCCTCTACCCTTGTATGGAGTACTGTTCTCATATCTGGGAGAGGGGGCTCTGGTTTCACCCGGCTTTTGGACAGGGTCGAGTCAAAAAGCCAAAAGGCTTATAAATTCTTCTTTCCGCTTCACTTGACCCTCTATCTTTGCGGTGCGATGTTGGTGCTTTATTTCTTTTCTATAGGTACCGCAGCGGCAGGTGTTCTAGGGAACTTACCACTTGCGTACCACCACCTTTACGATTTCGCCCTTCGTAGCGAAGGGCGGTGGCTTTATGCTGCGCACGCAGTTTTGTGTAGATATTGTGTACTCCAGGCTAGTTAGCTGCGGTGCTTCCTTCTTTACTGCCACCCCTGTTTTGTGCAACTCTCCTCCATCTATTGTGTTTCCTGCTGAATTTAATCTCTCTCACTTTAAAGCCTGCGTCTATACTCATCTGTGTAATTTGCGCTAGAGGATGAAATTTTGAGTGTGCAACACCCCTCCTTGAATAGGGCTCTGCCCGTGAGTGGTGGTGACAATTGTAATATATATTATATATTATATATATATACTATATTATATATATATAATATATATATATATATATATATATTATATAGTATATACTATATATACTATAATTATTATATATATATATACTATTATAATATATATATATTAAATATAGATATATATATATATATATATATATATATATATTATATATATATATATAATGTCACTGGTCTACTCTGGTGCAGGGATTTTTTGGTGCAAGATTCGCGGGCTCCAGCATAATTTCAAATTTTTGGACACCATCACTTTAAATCTAAATCTCACTTCTCGTTTTTGAACAAAACTCAGGTGTTTCGGCGCTCCAACAGCAAATTATATTATGCTCTCTCCTAATGTATATCTCCTTCCTCAATTTATATCCAAAGGCGGTTGCTGTGCACATGTGAGCAACAACACTTTGTTTCCCTGTTTTTATTTTGGTGTCTTCAGGATTTTCCATGTTGTAACCCAGGCTCGCTTGCAAATCTACTACTAAGTTCATCGGTTCTGTTTATTTATCTTCTAATATT
Organism: Trachelipus rathkii; assembly: GCA_015478945.1. Taxonomy (NCBI): domain Eukaryota; kingdom Metazoa; phylum Arthropoda; class Malacostraca; order Isopoda; family Trachelipodidae; genus Trachelipus; species Trachelipus rathkii. The sequence goes on along the minus strand of JABUQX010022616.1, from coordinate 28,045 downwards.
ACAGACTATATCAAATTCTTTGACTATGTTAACTCCAAAATAAAGGACATTCTTTCTTCTTCTTTCTCTGAAATAATAACTTTTGGTGATTTCAATGTTCACCTTCACCAATGGCTTTCTCCTAATTCTTAAGAAACACCCATTGAGCTAGCCTTCAATTTATGTATCAAGAATAACCTTGATCGTTTTTTTTAATAAAAGTTCACATCTCACGGGCATAGCCCTATTCTAGGTGGGGAACTTCTCTAGGTAATTTCTATCTAGGATCCGGATTAGGGATCGAACCCAGGCCATTGCCATGCAAATCTGTCGCTCTACCGATTGAGCCACGGTTTCGTCAGTAGTTGATGCAGCTCCTTATCTGTAGCCCAGATCGTCTTGGAGATGAACCCAACATCTTTGACCTTTTCTTCTAATAATACTCCTTTTTCTGTTCAACTCTTACGGTCTCAGGGTTTCAATGATCACCTTCTTATCTCGTATACTCTTCCATCTTTTCAAGTCTTCCGTATGAAAGACCCCAGCGTACCGCGAGTAAACCATTTTAATTTTCTTTGGAATGATAATTACTTAAGCGTGAGGGGGTTCCTAACAGTTCGGAATCGCATAACCGAGATAATTACCTCTGGCTCGAGGACGTAAACTCCATACTTTTTCCTTCCAAGTAAAACTAGCAAATCTTGGCTTAGCTCTGCTTGATCTCGTGTTACTCGCCACATAAACGCTGCCTTCGAGGATTACCGTCGTTTTCAAACTCTAGAAACTCATGCAACTTATATTTCATACCGGAATCGTGGAAAAATTTATTCTCTTGACACTATAAACACTTTTCCTCCTCCTCGGAAAATACAATTATCTTTTTGATTTCGTTTCCTAGATCTTTGCTGGCGTTTTGCAGGAAAAATGTCAACCCCAACTTTGTTTCTTCCTTTTTCCCACTTCTAGTATCTTCCAGCGTCTCAATTGCCACTTTGCCTACTGATAAAGCTTATCCCATATTTCAAACCTTTGCTTCTAATTCCACCTTAGACGATTCTGGTGCTATTCCTCCTTCTTCACCACCCTCCAACTCATTTATGTCAAACATTATAATTTATTCTAAAGATGTTATTTCAGCTCTCTCCGAGATTTATACTAAGAAGGTATACGGTCCTGGTATTCCTTCTGTCGTTCTCAAAACTTCCGAACTTGTACCACCCTGCCTTGGTAAGCTATTTTATCTCTTGTCTTTCCACTTCGAAGTTTCCTTCATGCTGGAAACATGCGCTTATGCATCCTGTGTCGAAAACAGGGGACCTCTCTCAGTCTTCTAATTGTTCATCTGTTCCTTCATCTTTCTTGTTTTCTAAGGTTTTCGAATCTATCCTTAACAGGAAGATTTGGAAGCATCTCAATTTCTGTAATCTAATCTCTAATCGCCAATAAGAAACGCTCTACCGGTGATCTTCATTCTCTTCTTTATGATTCTTGGTCCTCTTCCCTTCTGCATTTCGGTGAATATTTTGCTTTAACGCTAGATATATCAAAAGCCTTGGATAAAGTATGTCGCATAGCTTTGATTTCTGAGCTACGCTGTATCGGTATCTATCCATCTCTTTGTGACCTCTTCTCTCTTTTCTTTTTCCTGTTGTTCTAAGGTAGCTGTTTTAGACGGCCACCGTTCATCCTTTAAAACTATTAACTATGGTGTTCCTCAAGGTTTTCTACTATTTTAACTATTTTCGACTTTTCATTAATGATCTCTCTATTACTTCATCACTTATCCACTCCAATGTCGAATAATTCACCTATCATTACTCGTTTCAATTTGAATGGAATATTCACTAAACAGCAATTAACCCCAGGTAGGAGTGTGGCCTTGGAGCATCTAATCTCCGATCTTTCTCGAATTTCTATTTTGGGATTAGGAAACTTGGTTGTTTTCAATACCTCAAAAACTCAGTTTCATTATCTTTTTACTCTATATAACCTTTCACACAACTATAACATCTTCGTAATCACTCAACTCAAACCTTCGTTTGTCCTTAATATTCATAGGGTTTCTTTTTCTTGTGACCTTTCTTGAAAGGATCACATTTTTTTGTTTTCCAAATAAGTTTCTAAGTTTCCTTGTTTTTTATAAGGACATCGTTTGCTCCTGTATGGATAATGTCTCATTCATTTGGGTTAGCTTCACTCATAGCTCAAAAAGAGAAGGTGGAGTCTAGGGTTTTTCAACTTATCAACTCTCCTGGTCTCACTAGCTATATCCGGTCTATTTCTGTCCATCTTACTTTTACACCACTTTTCTTATACCATCGCTATTGCAATAGACACTAATCTTCTAAGTTCTTCAGTCATATACCTCCTTTTCTGAGGAGAGCTTGTGCTATTTGCATTTCTACACAGCCACACCTTTCTATGTCCAACTTTCTGACTATAGATTTAACCTCTATGCTCAATTTTACAAGTACTCCATTGTTAAAGTATGGAACACAATATCTTTATCTATTTTTCCAATTTTCTTTGACCTTCACACTTTCAAACAATGTTTATCGGGGAATGTCGGACTTTAAATTGGTCTGTCATCTGGCATTTTCCCCAAGTCCGGTGAAATTTGGTTGCCCATAGATCTTTGCCCAGAGGTGGATGTATAAAATAACTCAAGACTTAAACTCAACACTTTCCAAAAGATGTGTGGAACTAGAGCCCCCTCTTTCTCTAGATATGTGGATGGCATTTCATACACGGTTGGATAAGGTTCTTATATAGTTGAAGTAACTATGCGGAAGGAAACAATTTTTACAATCTGAACAGAATTCAAAGCTTCTTTGAAGCTGCCTTAACAACCATTGTATTTTGAGATTTCCAACATACTTTACTGTTTATATTGAGAGCAAGGATGTTAATATTGTGAACAGAAAGGATGGTAGAGCAGTCAAAAAATTAGGAAAGTAGGGTAGTATATTTGAGAGGGAGATATCTAAAAGTTGAGTTTATATAAGGTTGAATTTCACAAGGATGAGGCTACCCCACTGAAAAATCCTCCTATCCAAATCAGTGAGATTTGATTTGGAAAGTTGAAGACGGCAAGTAGCCTTGAATTTAGATGTGGTTGAAAAATTGAAAGTAGTTGTAGAGTAAAGAGTTAAATTATATTGGAATAAAAATGAATAGACTTGGAGGAGCAGATAAGGAGGTAATCTTTTGATAAAAGGAAAAAAACTGGGAAAAAAGAAGTTTCTCCTTCAACAGCTGTGAAAATGGAATGATTTTAGAGAACACTAGACAAGAGTAAACTAAATGAATGAGGAATCCAGAATAAAGGTAGTTTAGAAAGTAATGGAACATGAAATACCCAGTCAAAAATTTGGATATGCAAACCATCACCAGGCAAGACTCCCCAGAATCCCTCATGTCAAACAGCCACAGATCAATAATATTGAAACCTATATCACCAGCTGACCTCGGGCGTCGAACGAGAAGGGAAAGATACTAAAAATGATCAAGAAACGATAATCCCAATGATCGTATTTATAAATACTACTGGAGCAGCTTCTCCACTTAACATCAATCCATATTTGGTTAAATATTCCTTCATTTTCAAGGTACTCTTCAGAAGATTCATATTTACTAATCTTCCTCAACTTTATGTGATAAAATCAAGTAGAATATTCATCTTTTTAAAGAAAAAACGTCCTCATATCTGATGAAGTCATAACAAACAGCTAATGAACACACAATCAATAAATCATAAGACTCATCGCGTGATTTCTTACAACCAACATTAGATTGTTCATAGTAATATTATATAATATATACTATATATATATAATATAATATATATATTATATATATATATATACTATATATATATATATATTATATATATATTATATTATATATATATATATATATATTATATATATATATATATAATATTATACTAATATATTATTATTAATACATTATATATATATCATAAGACATATACAAATTATTTATAAATAATATAAATATATAATATATATATATATATATTATATATATATATATATATAATCAATATATAATATACTAACACTATTATATTACGATAATACAGCTAGCACCTCGCAATAACGGCCGTAACTTTGCCACCGAACCCTCACCGTTACGCGAAGAACGCCGGTTAGTGAATTATGGCTTTTTTTGTGCCTCGCGAGTGCCTGCAAGCAAAACTACGTACTATGTACTAGTATATATATTAAGTGCGCAATAACACTAACTATAAAACAATGATAGAAAGAAAATTTACACACATGATTTACCTTCCAAATTATATATATTTAGGTACGTACCAGTACATGATTTACAACTGAAAAGAAATATAATATAAATTTTGAATACAAATATTTTTATTTTTCGGATGCCACTTCTTCGTCCGACTATACAGTGGATGTTGGCGAATCGTTATCATCTGAATCTATAAGCAACCGCCTTCGCTTTGCAGACGGTGATAGTGATGTTGTTGGTGAAGAATCTTGCAGTTGATGGCAGGCCAGACACTTTCAGTGGAGATCAATGGTGCCCTCTATAGAAAATGACCAACAAAGAAGTCTTTCTCATAGAGTGCATTTTTAACTTAATAAATTTATTATACAGTATAAAGTTGAAAATTGCGAGATTAATACAAAACGCATAAAGACTGTAAACAGACTGACCGCAGGCATCGCAATACGCTGCAAAGCAGTTTAACGAGAGCGTCTGTTCGTTCGTGCATGTGTTTTCTTCTGCACAACACTGAGTAACTAGTTAGGAGCGCCGTTATTGCGAAACGCTGTTAAGCGAGTAGCCGTTATTGCGAGTTGCTGCTATATATATATATATATATATATATATATATATATATATATACTATATATATATATATATCATAATATATTATATATACTACTATATATATAATATATATATATATGGCTGAAAGGGGTCCCTTTTTACTGCACAGGCTGAAAGAGCTCGCTCTTCCAGCAGGAAGGGAAAGTCAAAGTAGAAAGACAGATACGGAATAGTTTACCAAGACAGGGTGCAAGAATGGAAGTGCAAGTTTTGAGAACCTTTTTTGGGAATGCCGTCAAGACCGTATGCCTTCTTAGTGTTAAACTGAAAGAAAGCAGAAACAGCAACTTTATAAAAAATTATATGATGGGCATAAATAATTTGGAGGGAGGTGGAGAAGGAAGAATAATTCCGGAATCGTCTAAGGTGGAATAAAAAGTCAAGAATTAAACGAAGAGTTCAGCTTTAGCAGAAGGTATAGCGCTAGTTGTGCCGTCGGAAGAAACAAGAATCTCAACTCTAAGTAAAGGCGTTTTTGATTTGGCAAGAATTCTTTCAAACGGAAGAAATTCTTCACTTTCCCATTTGATTTGTCAAATTTCTTCCAAATGGAAGCAATTTTTCTAGCGAAATTGCGGATTTTTCTTCCAGCGTCAAGATTGCTCTTTTCGTTCCTATTCATTCTTGAGCTATTTATTCTTGGATGTGACGTCACATGGAATTTCGTTTAAAAAATGTTTTTTTAATGTTTTCAAGTTTTCGAACCACTATTTTATCTTCGAAATATATTAATTATGTTATTTCCCAAAGAACTGGTGAAATACAATTATAAAAAAATTACAAAATTGAGAAATTTTATTTTATCTTGTTGCTGACGTCAACTCCTGAAGGGATTTCATGTTTCAAACCATGGTTGTTATATATATAATAGTTATATATATATATCATATATATATATATATATATAGTATATTATATAATATAATATATACTAATATATATACTATATACTATATATATATATATATATATATATATATATATATATTAATAAACTATAAACTAAAAAATCCTTATTAATAGCCTTTATAGGCTTAGGTCTGTGCTGTAAAATGTAAACATACCTCAAAACTGAAGAATGTTCATTTGATTTTTCATCGAAAATGAACTCAAGAACGTCCTTCGATTTGGAAGAAAAACTTGACAAATCTAAAACGCCTTAAAGTTAGAGTTGATATTCTTTCCAATTGCCAAAGTGTCAGAAACACTGTTACATTTTCTACGGAGAAAAGAGTTTTTAGAGTCAGGGAGAATCGGTTGTACCCGAATTCGGGATAAAATATAAAATGTATGAGACTTTTTTGATATGCTTAAGAAAACTCAAGAATGAATAAAAAATTTAAAACAAGTTCCCTTTCCAAAAAGGTTTTCTTTTAAAACATAAACACAAGCATAGAAAGCCTGAAATGAATTTAATGAAGGCCGGAACAATTTAAAGATTCTCATTTTTATATATGCTTCACGGGCTCTGAAATAATTATATCACAAAACAAACATATGTTTATTTATGAATATATTAAGGAATATTATTATTCAATAAAATTATCTTTATACATCATTAGAATTAATAAAACTATTAAAAGTAAGTAATTAAATCACATAAAACGTATGCTTATTTGTAAATATATTAAGCAATATTATTATTATTCAAAAATAAATATCTTTATACATCATTTCAATTGATGAAACTATTAAAAGTAAATAAAATATAACTAACGAAAATGTAGAATATTAATAATAATAATATTAATAATAATTAAATAATAATAATAATAATAATAATAATAATATAATAATAATAATAATATAATAATAATAATAATAATAATAATAATAATAATAATAAATAATATTAAATAAAAATAATAATAATAATAATAAATAATTATAATAAATAATTATAATAAATAATTATAATTATAATTATAATTATAATTATAATTATAATTATAATAAAAGTAATAATAAAATTAATAATAATAATAATAATAATAATAATAATAATATTAACAATAATAATAATAATAATAATAATAATAATAATAATAATAATAATAATAATAATAATAAGTAATAATAATAATTAATAATAATAATAATAATAATAATAATAATAATAATAATAATAATAATAATAATAATAATAATAATAATAATAATAATAATAATAATAATAATAATAATAATAATAATAATAATAATAATAATAATAATAATAATAATAATAATAATAATAATCTTCAAGGAAGAAGCCGTAGGGTTCGGTCTATGGTACCTTGAGTGAACATGAGATTTCCCTAGGATTTCTTACCGTTGTGTGTCCTTAAAACGAATAAAAACTCTAGTTACGTTCATAAATATTAATTTCCATCAAGAAAGGCTTCTTCAAAGACATTAATTTAAAGACAGGCTATACTAGCTGTTATAAATATGGGCATCAGGTGAAGGATAAGAGTTAGATAGTTTGCATTACACATAGGCGAGTAAGTTAAAATTATTAAAAAAAAATCTACTCCAGCGCATCTCTACGACAATACAAACGGGCCATTTAAACAAACGGACTCACGAATAAATAAATGCAAACTCATATAGCCAATGCTGAAACCTAAATTTCAAAAGTTAAATTTATTAAAACACAAATTTTGAATTTCATACTTTAAAAATCAGTAATCACACTTATACTCACAAAAAAAAACTACTCAGTGAACAGTGTTTTAATTATGTATATAAAATATAAAAAACACTAAATTTGAACTAATTTTGAATAGTTTTGCAATAAGTAACCTATGGTGCATCTGACGATAAACAAATTGCTTTTCAAAACACTAACTATAACTTTTAAATTTGCACTACTGTACCTTAAACAAAAATATAATTTAAAAGGGAAACTTCTCTTTATAAATGTCGATGGTCTTCAAAGAAATGAATAAAAATCTATGTGTAACATCAATTAGGCAAACAATTATATATATATATATATATATATATATATATATATATATATATATATATATATATATATATATATATATATATATATATATATATATATATATATATATATATATAATATATATATATATATACCTGTCATTACTCGTGATCGGGTACATGAGATACTGAGAACTATAAACATCCGGAAGGCCAGTGGCCCTGATGGCATTCCTCCCCGTGTTTTGAGGGAGTGTGCTTCTGAGCTGGCACCTGTCCTCGTTCAACTCTACTCCCTATGTCTTAATACTAATACTTTTCCTCAGTGCTGGAAGCGCGCTTTTATTCAGCAAATTCCAAAAAAATGTAGCCGCTCTGATCATTCTAACTATCGACCTATTGAAACTCTCCTTAACTCTCACTTCCTCGATCATATAGAATGAATGGTCGGAATCAGTATGTCACATATTATCTGGATGTGGGGTTTTACTGCTGAGGGGCTCATACACAGAAAGACACAACAACATATGCAGACTGATCCACTATAGATTATGCAGAAAATTTGAAATAGAAGTAAATACAGTTAACCACTGGGAACATAACTCAAACAATATAGAGGAAAACAGCAGAGTCTTAATACTATATTATTACAACATACCAACCGACACCCAAGTCATTCCTAACAAACCAGATATAGTCATCCATAACAAAACTGAGAACAAATGCTGGATCGTAGAGGTCGGAGTCCCATGGGATGGAGGCGTCTCGGCCTACGAAAGGGAAAAAGAACTCAAATACCAAAGGCTAAAGTATGAACTCAGGAGATTGTGGAATATAGATATGATTGAAATAGTTCCAGTGATTGTGGGAGCTACGGGAACAATAAAAAAGAGCCTGGAAAAACATCTCGAGAGACTCTCGGTAAAGGTATCCACACTGGAGCTGAGTATGACAGTAATTACGAAGAGTTTAATTAAGCATACTAAGAACTGTGCTGGGGTATCGATGAGACACCAAAGAAAGGGAAATTATGAGGGTTGTTCTTAGGATTGAGGTTTAATCCCGAACAACCCCATGAAGGAAAATATATATACCATTAATAAAGGAGTTTCAAAAAAAAAAAATCTCATTCCCTTCTTTCAGATCGTCATAATGGCTCAGAACATTCAAAATATTTAATTTTGTTTTTTTTTCTGTCCTTAGGGACCATAGGGAGTCTTGTGTGGTAGCGCTTGACATATCTAAAGCTTTTGACAGGGTATGGCATGCGTCGCTACTCTCAAAGCTACCTTTCTTTGGATTTCTTCCTTCGCTTTGCTTACCTTGTCTAGTTTTCTTTTAGATCGTTCAATTTCAGCTCTTGTTGATGGAGCAACCTCTTCCTCTTTTCTTATTAATTGTGGTGTTCCTCAGCAATTAATACTAATACTTTTATCTCCAACTTTATTCCTACTTTTCATCAAAAATCTTCTAAGCTGCACTTCTAACTCTGTTCACTCTTATGCCGATGACTCAACTCTCCATTCTTCCACTCATTTCAATTGTGCCCCCTCGTTTGTATCTAGAGTTGCCTTTCGTCTACAGCTTTCTGATTCAATTCTTGCCGATCTGGTCGGGATTTTTCGGTGGGTTAACCACAATCTTGTGAAATTCAACTCTTTGAAAACTCAACTTCTTCATATCTCCCTTTTTAAAACACCTCCCAACTTTCCTAAACCCTTTGACGGCTCTAATGTCTTACCTGTAATTATCATAAGCATTCTTGAACTAAACATAAATAGTGAATTGTCTTGGAGACCTCACATCACATCGGTTGCTAAAATGGCCTAAAAGAAGCTGGGAATTCTGTTCAGATTGCGTGAATTTTTTTCTTCTGCTCAGATACTCCAGTTATATAAGGGTCTTATTCGCCCCTGTATGAAATACTGTTCTCACATTTTGGCTGGATCCGGTTCCACCCTCCTTTTGGATAAAGTTGAATCTAAGGCTAAGAGACTTATTAACTGTTCCTTGCTCTCTGATTCCCATGACCCTCTTTCTCTGCAACTTAACGTTGGTTCCCTATCTCTTTTTTATAGGTATTACTACGGCAGGTGCTGAAGAGAATTTACCTCTCTCATCCCTCCACCACTGCGTTGCCCTCGTAACAAAAGAGGTCCCTTTCTCACATGAAAATTGTGTGGATATTGGACACTCAAGGATCAGTCGTTGTAGTGCCTCCTTCTTTCCAGTCACATCTGTTTTGTGGAACTCCTTACCTCCTTCTATTTTCCATGCAATGTTCAATCTTCCTCTATTTAAATCCCGCATCTGCGCCCAGCTGAGGGAATTTCATTAGGCAAGGGAAAGGGTGGGTTTACTTTCCATTTATTTTAATTTTTGTTTATCTTTTAGTAATTTTTTTTTTAATTTATTTATTTATTTTTTTGCTCCCTCCTTTTGAAAAGGGCCCTGCCCGTAAGTGGTGGTATCGTAATATATATATATATATATATATATATATATATATATATATATATATATATATATATATATATATATATATATATATATATATATATATATATATATATATATATATATATTTATATATACTACTATATATACATATATAATATATATATATATATATATATATATATATATATATATATATATATATATATATATATATATATATATATATATATATATATATATATATATATATATATATATATATATATATATAATATATATATATATATATATATATATATATATATATATATATATATATATATATATATATATATAATATATATATATATATATATATAATATATATATATATATATATATATAATATATATATATACTCTTTATATACTATATATATATATATATATATATATATATATATATATATATATATATATATATATATGTATTCTAGATTAGGATTTTTTTTTTTTTGGGTTACATAGGCTACGAAGGAGGATTATACAAATTCTATGGACCCAATGACACTATAAAATGGCCAGACGCAAATGAAATTTGTAATGCGGTAAAAATTTAATTTATTTATACACATTTAATTAATTTTTTTGGGCAAGAAATTTTCACATATTGGATATCAAAAATTTTCTTAAAGCTTCCTTATAGTAAAATAAAATTCAAATACATTTGTAAGATATATATATATATATATATATATATATATATATATATATATATATATATATATATATATATATATATATATATAACTATATATATATATATATATATATATATAACATATATAACTATATATATATATATAAATATATATATGTATATATATATATATATATAATATATATATATATATATATATATATATATATATATAAGATAAGGCAAGGGAAGCATCAAGCATAATTTTAATTCAATTTCTGAACCCTCCGAATGATATAAAGATTTATCCTCAGCAAATCTAAAGCAAAAAAATAAGGAAAAATAAAATTCGTTTTAAACCTTTAAATTTATTCATTTATTTTAATATTCTTATTCTGATTTATGTGTTAATTTAATAAGTGTTTTGTTTTATCTTATTTTATTGAATTATATTTGCTGAAGATGAATCTTTATATGATTCGAAACGTTCAGAAATATGATTGCTGTCTCACTGGCCATACTTTTTTATATTACGGATTCGATTTCCTAGCAACAAGTCTATAGCTCATATTATATATATATATATATATATATATATATATATATATATATATATATATATAATATATATATATATATATATATATATATATATATATATATATATATATATATATATATATATATATATATATATGGCCAGCTTCCCGAAAGCAACATGCATGTGACTAAAAACTATAACTGCTACAGGAAAATAAATAACATTTTTGATTTCAGCAAGCAATTTCATCGATGAACTTTAAAAAAAAATTATTTTATTCTAATATTTATTAATAACACCTTAATATTAGTATCATCTTAGGTCAATACGACCTTCCATTTCTGTAGTAGTACGAGAGCAAGAGTTACCAAATATTGTTCTTTTAATTATGCTCTGGAGAAAATGTTATTTTTGATTTTCTTTCTGGGGTTCGAGCCGACGGTGGGATAGAGAGAGACAGAAGTCCCCGTCGTCCCAAACAATTCGAAAACCCCAACTCTAATCTAGGTGGTTTGCCCTTGTGGTATCATTTAGTTTAAAAAAATCGACATTTGGCAACTTTATATATATATATATATATATATATATATATATATATATATATATATATATATATATATATATATATATATATATATATATATATATATATATATATATATATATATATATATATATATATATCAGTAAATTGTTTTTTTGTTTTTCCTTCAATTAGCTCATTCAATCTACGGTATATTGTTCCCAATTCCCGTCTCCTTTCCTCCTGTCGATAATACTATCGTTTCAGTCGGCGTTTAGAGACAAGGTATTGGTCAATGTTCCCTTACGGAAGGGGAGTAGAATATGTATAAAAAAATCATGCAAATGAATAGTAGCTATTTACAAGATATTCAAACCGCCCTGCATTCTGCTTGAATGGGGAAATACTGAAAGATGCCCCGGGAGGGGCAGAAGCTCCTCCTTGCCTCGCAAATGTTGCCTGCAATAACTTTGCAATCCCGCCTTGCACGGAGTCCTTTTATAGATAGAAGAAAGTGTGAAACAAACATGAAACAGATAGAAAACACAGTGGGGAAAATGACGAAAAAAAGGTGGTTAATTTGATCAGGTGTTTTATAACATCAGAGGGGGTTAGTTCCAAATATAGCTAGTGATTCTTAAAGGAAGGAGAGTGTTGTTGAATCTAATTTAAAGGATGTAGGTAAACGCGATTCTTTGTTGCAAATTGCATAGGCTTGAATCGCGTTCTTTCACACTTCACACACAACTCTATATGTACAAGAGCAATAGCGCGCGCAGAGCAATATATATGTACCCTATAGAGCGATTATAATATATATATATAATATACATATAATGATTATATATATAGTATATTATATATAACAATATATATATATATATATATATATATATATATATATATATATATATATATATATATATATATATATATATATATATATATATATATATAATATATATATATATATATATATATATATATATATATATTATATATATATATATGTATGAAGTATGATACAGAGACATGAGGAACGCAGCCAAGGTATGGTGCTTCTCCACGACGATGTCAGAATCATCAGTCCATGGATATTCGGATAATAGGAAAACAATAATATAATAATTGTACTTACCCCGGAGCACTTCTACCTTAATCATTCAACTTAAGAACTTACTGAATGAGGTGAACTGTCGACTCGTTTGGTCGTATTGACAAGACTGCTTTCACTTACCACACCGAGAATCGCAAACGATTAAACACCGAGGAAGGATACGACATCCTTTTCACAACCTGCTTATTCTTTGGCCAACAAAAGACTACTCCATTTCCGTGTCGCCTCTCGGCTATTCATTTTTGCAAGAGCTATAAAAATGAGACGACTAATAACAAGTACGATATTATCACAATGTCTGCATGAAATACATCCTATAATTGCCTCCAAATTTCGGGAATTCAATCAATAAAATATTCTGAACAATGCAAATATAAATTTATCACGATTACTAAAAATATTTCTTCCGGAAATTTGGAGTGGAAATCCCGCAGAGTGAAATATTTCCTCGAACACAGAGAAGAGCAGACGGACAGTCTCCTCATACACTTACTAATCTTGAACCCATATATATATATATCTTATACTATATAATATGATTTATATATATATATATATATATATATAATATTATTTATATATATATATATTCATATATATATTAATATATATAATATACCTATATATATATATATATATATATATATATATTTCATAATATATATATATATATTAATATATATAATTATATATATATATATATATATTATATATAACTACTATATATATATAATATATATATACTACTTATATATATATATATATATTATAAATATATATACCTATATCACTATATTTATCATCCCATATATATAATATAATCAACTGATAGATATATAAATAAAAACATTAATACTATATAGTATATATATATATAATATATATATATATCATATATATATATAATAGTAATAGATAAAAACAGATGTCTTTCTAGTCATTTCATATACAAGAGGATAAAAATATATTTTTTAATTATATTGCAGTAGTGCGTTCTCTTACCAAAATATATAAATTCATCTCGAGCGTATAAATTATTACTTGAAAATCGATAGAATAAAACATCGCATAATCTTACTCGTAATAACGCGGTAAAAATATACAGCGTCGATCGATAAGGCTCATGAGGCTCAGTGATCAAGCTTAAGGTGACTCTCAGGCTTTCCTGATTAATATAATAATTTATAACTGGTTATAAAATATATACTCAGGGATTCTCATGAAATAATAATAAAAATATTATCCATATGCATTCCAGATTTTAACTCGTAAATCTATCTCGGAGGATCTGGCCACGCTAGCCTGTGAATAAATGTTGGTTCCGTACGTCCCTATACTTACTAATTACCCTTTTCACTCCCGAAACACTGACTATTTCGCAATGATATCAGTAAGTGTCCAACTCACTTTAGGTAACATGAGAGTTACTCAATATTTATTTAAACTAATATTATTACTATATTTTATAATTTTTTATTTTATTTATATATAATATATATTATCCACCTAATGAGTGGATACCGGAATCTCCCTCTTACTTTAATTCAGACAGGTCTTACTCCTCCTTCTCTCACTCTCCCTTCCTCCAGTCTCGTCTCATCACGATCGATAGCGTGTCATCTACTACTAAGCGTCTGCTCCCTCGCTTCGTCTCTCTACTGACTCCTCTCTCCTTCTCTCGTCTCTTGCCTTACCACTCTCTCCTCGTCCTCTTGACATACTCTCTACATTCTACCTCACCTCTTACTTCCTAGTTGGTGATAAGTGCGCTCGAGGTGAGGTAAAATATGATCAATCTTTAAGTAGGATCTGGTAAATATTTCCTTCAGCAGCTATCTGACTCTGCTGTAACCACTCTATCTAGTCGTGACTGAATCTAATCAATCTCCTACTCTTACCTCTACTATTTGGATATAATTTTTAGTTTTATTGTGAGATAATGATATATTGGTCATTAATGAGCATTCATGAACCTCAGTTAACTCAAATCATTAATGTTAATTGATACTAATCATTAAATACATCTATACACATGCATCCTCCCCTCTCAATTACGTGAGTGAAATAGCCTCATGATAACTGAATAAATACGCAGATACAGCAACGTAAGACTATAATTATCGTCTACTAAGTTTTCACATCGAGTGCTCCTCGATTGAAGACTAACCCACTGCTCATCCTATCCTACCTTCATGATTTTGATAGATAGTTTCGTGATGTGTAATCAGTCTCATGTAGCTCCAATATTATAGAGTGACCATTCATCATTCTCCTTATTTGAAATTTGTTCTAGCTCTCCCCTCCCTTCGATGGAAATACGGTGAGAGCTAATTCCCTATCCCAATATTGGACCAGACTTTATTAGCCTTCTGTCCCAAATTTGACATTCTGCCGTGGAATATAGAACAGTTCACGAGGCAGAGAAGGTACGTAATATATATTACTAATAGAAGCATTACAACAACTCAAAAAATTTTATCCGATCCAGTCTTCTCATGAAAGATAGGACTAAATGTGTAGCAGAGCGTGCCTAATCGCTAAACGCTTCGCTGGCGCTATGTACGACATCCTCATCTCCTGATCTAATATAGCGCTACAATAATACATCACTACACGAGAGAGTAACTGTTTACATTTAGACCAGCTTCCTTCCATACGCATGATCTCACACAGAGGAGACCCTCGACTACTTGGAAAGAACCTAACTTAGTCCGTGTTTCTACTAAGAAGTAGAATTTGAGCGTGTAGTTTATCTGAGATGTTTACTCCATCTTCCGCATTATGAATGTATTTCGGTGACTTCTCAATGTGACCTCCCGTCGGATCGATTCCCCATAAGGTCGCTAACTAGGTCAGGCTACATAATTGGTAAATGTCTCCTGATTGCATATTGCTCCTCCGGAAACGTTCCTCGTCTATTGCGATCACACTCTAACGGCTCTCTTACATACTAATGGCTTAGCCGTTCGGTATGTGAATACTCGCTCGTCTTCTCACAATACCATACCTCTAGTCATAACTCTGCAAACAATGCTTGTACACAAGCTTGCTTGCATACATTTCCCTTCATGATGCACCTCGCACTGCTGCAGGCCACTATAGGACAACGCTTGCTGTTTTCCAAAATTACTCGCTGTTGACCACTCGCGTATAATTTGACTATTTAACGGAGCTTCGTGTTCTCACGCAACGATCAGCATTATAATAACTGCAGACTTTCTTGATGATAAGCGCTTTCGTGTAGAATGTGGCATCTGTATAGATTCTACACTTTTTATGACCTTGTACTCGATCTTTCCCTGATTGACGTGGTTAGAAAACCTCTCGTAACCCCAAGAAGCCCCTCGTGGTTCTCACCCGGGTATTCGATTCAACCTACGTGCTCTATATACTGACTCGGCTCTTATCTGTGTCAGATCCGATTCTTGTTGGCTGCCAATGTGTACATAGTAATCAAGAGAAAATCCCACGTGATCCGAGACTCATTCGTGTCACCTCCGTGACCATACTTTGAAGACTATCTAATCCATAAAAACCAGAATCTACGGAATGCATTTACAGACCACTTCTCTCTTCTCCGATGCGTTTCCATTCTATCAAACAAACCGAACTCTAAATGCCTTGGCTCATTAAGACCAGTAGACAGTATATTCGTTTGACTGATATTATATGGGATTCGAGTATTTTATGGTGTGGCTCTCTCTCTGTTTGAAAAAAATTTCACACGTGCTATGCAAGCGGCGTGAATTGTTTCACATGTAAACGATGAATCCAATTGGATATGGTTGCTGTCACCAGCGAGAGCACCATAGATACTTGCTCCAGCGCTATTTCTGTGAGGAAGACTCACTGCGAATATTGAAGAAATCCCCGCTACCGGACGTCACAGATCATCAACCTGTTCATGCTATCCGTCGATAACGCATACACGCTACAGAAGCTTAGCGCTCGCGGCCTCGAGGGTCCAGAAGACAGAACAACAGAAGAGGGTATATGTTTGCTCGATCTCTCGGCTCTACGTTCAATTATATCCTTCGGCTCGGGCCACTATCAGGTATAAGTCTTCGCTATGTGGCCTTCCTTGCCTCGTGTAGGCAATTGTTCGGAGCGGTGAGACGAGGAGGGAGTCTTTCTCTCCCTGAGGCAGAAAGGAGACCACAGTTGATGGATGAAACGGCAGGATAGAGCTTCAACACCTTTGAAATCTGATAAAGCACCCGACTGATGGGATCCTGAAGTGAACACCGCATTAGGAGGAGGTGGTGTATTTCCGTTGCAAGCATGAGCCATAAACAAGTGTTGCGAGACGTGACTCGCTTCACAGGCCTGACAAGTTTCATATACTCGACGAGACCAAGTGCTGATGATCTTTAGCTATGACAACCAACGATACAGATGGTTATGTCCATTCTTTACAGTCAGATTCGAATGTGTAAATACCTTTAACTATGTCCAATTTCCACCTTTCAGAAGCTCGTGGGCCTACCATCGCCTCTAATTGCTAGAGTTGATATCTACGTGTCCCTATACGCTATGAGACGCGAGCTTACAGTAGCGCCCTCCGGCTGTGAGGAATCTCCTCCAGTGCGCACAAGGATATGAGAGCGTTGCGCCCACTGTAAGAGGATCTTACACGAATAACCGCAGTACTATATTTACATTCCTCCATGGGGAGGACCTAGTAAACTCTACACTCTTATGTCTCAAATTATATTGTGAAGAGAGTTCTCAGTTAATCCTCGTACACTCTTACATGGGGTGCTTGTTACTTGAGCTGTGATCTGGCGGAATGAACTCCTAACTATGGTGCACTGGTGTCGAGTCTTTATTCCAAAGGTTCCACATGTTAGAATAGTCTATGAACATATTGGAACTCCAAATAAGCTTCCACCTTCAATACAGAAACAATAGTGGTAGAATGAAAATCATCCGAGGAAACTATACGACGTGGCGACGGAAGGTGGGGGCTCCCTTCGGCAGAGAGAGGTGAGGTCTCGATTTATGTACCCTTACACACATAAAGTGATGTAGAAGGATCCCAGAGGTCCCAGCACCGACGGAGTCTTATATTGGGAATATACTAGGATTTCAAATCACAGTACGATCTATGGTACAGCGCCGTCATTTAGTGGAATGAAAGAACCCCCTCTCTCGGGTAGAGCTCCAACTGAACGTATAGCTGCATAGTATGGACGCGAGTATGTGTACCACGAGACAGAGCGTGCTTGTCGGATGTGTTTTGGAAGAGTTACTCAGACACGAAGAGCTTGCCAGATCCTACGAATAGCTCTCCATAATCCGAGATCACGTGTTGCTCCCCGATCACTTATTGTGAACTTATAGGTCCTAGTGGCAGGTACTCTCGTACCCATTATATCAAAAAGCCAATTCATCAGAAGTGTTCAGTTGCTTTCGACTTCACGCCATGTTCAGTGAGAGAGAACATCCTTCGACAGGAGAGTCGAAGGACACGCAATAAAGACGTTTTCAAATCTTCTAGAGACCTCGCCTGTTCATAATACCTGATACGTCGTCGTGTCGGGACATATTAATCTCTTAAATTGTCCATCTATATACATCACCTGTGAAAGAGAAATGGATCTGCTAGTGAACATCATACTCTCGGGGCTACTGAGGCCAGCAAAGAGAGACTGACGCCCGCTGATACCCATGTGGGTCTCCGAAGATCTCCTGCTGTTCTCTACCAGAGGGATGCAGTTCTTGGCCTCTCCGCTCTCACAGGCATTCGAAAATTTGGTGAAGGTAGTTGAAGCTTGACGCTAGTATTGTAGATGTGGTTTCCTCCAGATAGCTTCCGTGGATGCTGAGCGGTATACTGCTCGTCATCTGTACCTCCTCTGACACCGATACGTCTACCACACCGTAATTGTATCCCGTCAGGACTGTGTCTGTTCATCCTTCAGTCTCCAACTCACTTTCAGGTGGATGAACCTTGCGACACAAGGGCAGGTTAGTGGCGAACCCACCAATGTAGCGGGTAATCTTCAGAAACTCGTACGAAAATTGTCCAATTAGGCCGGCGTATGTATCTTTCTCTCGCATAGGAACAAAACGTGATGTATTACGAAAAAATCGACGGTACAAGTTGCGTGCGTGTTTCATTCGGTTATTTAAATATCGCTATCTTTACCTGCTGTCCGATCCTTTTTTGCTGCTTTCCGGACTTGCCGAGCGATAACTGCGTAGTGCCTACACTCACACCACAGTTGCGTCCGACCAATCCGTATACTAGGGATTACGAAGAAGAAACCCACAAGGAGAAGCCACTTACGGTAACCTCAGGGTGGGATAGCTTACAGGATATTTCCCAAATGTCAAGACCCCAAAAGAACCGCCCGTTGACTAAGAACGCTACATGGTCCTGATTCACGTTGTTGCTGTGACAGACACGATACAGTTTAGCAGCTCGTCTTCGACAACAGCACGGAGTCATTTTCTGAGGGCGCTACGCCTTTATTCAGATACGGGTTAACACTTTCCAGTGATATATTCCGCAAACGCGACTTATTCTACAGGCACGCTTCAAGCATTTGAAACGTTTATTGGGTCTACCTTCTGTGAAAGATTTCTCGTTCGAACGTTCTATTGGCTTTTTAATTCAACCCCTGCCAGGACCAGCTCACTACGGCGGAATTCTTTTGACACCGTTTTGATTGCTGGAACTACCAAAACCCACCTCGTAAAAAACCCTTAAGAACCTCTCTTAAGTTAGGCTACAGAGTTTGCAATACGGTTCCTCGGAGCGTTGAATCAGTTTTCAATTGTGGACCTCTCCCACCTACTGTTACGGTAACGAACTCCCCTTGCGAGGAGCGCCCTCACGCCTCCCACTTGTTAGATGGAATACAAAGTTGCAATTACCCTTCTGTCCCTGAATAATTGCTTGAACACGATGTCACCTACTAGGGACCCCAAGTGAAAGGTCAAACAAAAGGTAGCACAGTACTTTACTCACCCTCATTGCTAAGTTTCAGTCCGCCTGGAGCAAAGATTATTTGCTCAGCCTGAAACAATCTTGGAACGTCTCCAACAGCCCTAACGTTATGGTGGGAGACGTGGTTTTAATAGAGGACGATGGTCCGCGTTTGAGGTGGAAATTGGGCATAGTTAAGGTCCTTCACACTTCACCTGATGGATACACCCGGTCGGTGTTACTCAGCACAAGTCGCGGTGAAATAGGCCCAGGCCGTCATACACTTGTATCCGCTGAAGATCCACTCCAAATCTATTCGATCCCCACAGATTTCCGCTTCCAACCAGTTGAAGCATCGTGCGGCATTGGTCTCTCCTCTGAGAGACCCTTCCGTCGAGCGCACTGTTGGCTAAGCAGAGAGATACGAGCCTATTCTTTCCGATGAAGGATAGTACTGTGCATGGACTACCCCCTTTTTTTCTGACCTCGCCCAGCTCTGAC
>JABUQX010022616.1:0-2500 GCA_015478945.1 Trachelipus rathkii | reverse complement strand
ATATAATATATATATTATTATATATTATATATATATATATATATATATTAATATAATTATATATATATAAATATATATATCATATATATATATTATATATATATATATATATATAATAAATATATATATCATATATTATATAATAATAATATATATATATATAATATTCATATATATATATATATATAATCATACATAACAACAATATAACAATCATATATATATATATATATAATATATATATATAATATATATATACTATATATATAATATATAATATAGTATAATATATATATATATATATTATTATATAATTCTATATATTATATTACGATACCACCACATTACGGCAGGGCCCTTTTCAAAGGAGGGAGCAAAAAAAATAAATAAATTAAATTAAAAAAAAATTATCTAAAAGATTAAACCAAACAATTAAATAGAATGGATATAGTAAACCCACCCTTCCCTTTGCCTAATGAAATTCCCTCAGCTGGGCGCAGATGCGGGATTTAAATAAGAGGGAGATTAACATTGCATGGGAAAATAGAAGGCGGTAAGGGAGTCACAAAACAGATTGTGATGGAAAGAAGGAAGGCCACTACAACGAACTGATCCTTGAGGGTCCAATAATAACACACAATTTTTCATGATGAGAAAGGGACCTCTTTTTGTTACGAGAGGCAACGCTTCAGTGGCTGGAGGATGACGAGAGGGTAAATTCCTCTTCAGCCACCTGCTTAGTAATACCTATAAAAAGATGAAGGGAAACCAACGTTAAGTGCAGAGAAAGGAGGCGTCATGGGAATCAGAGAGGCAGGAACAAGCTTTAACTAACGCTCTCTTAGCCTTAGATTTCAACTTTATCGCAAAAGGAGGGTGGAACCGGATTCACCCAAAAAAATGCGAGAACAGTATTTCATACAGAGGCGAATAAGACCCTTATATATAACTGCAGTATCTGAGCAGAAGAAAAAATTCACGCAATTGAAAGAATTCCCCAGCTTCTTTTAGGCCATTTTAGCAACCGATGTGAAGTGAGGTCTCCAAGACAATTCACTATTTATGTTTAGTTCAAGGGAATCTTATTGAAATTACAGGTAAGACATTAGACCGTCAAAGGGTTTAGGAAAGTTGGGAGTGATTTTACAAAAGGGAGATATGAAGAAACGTTGATGTTTTCAAAGAGTTGAATTTCACAAGATTGTGTTAACCCACCGAAAAATCCCTGACCAGATTCGGCAAGAATTGAATCAGAAAGCTGTAGACGAAAGCAACTCTAGATTACAAAAACGAGCGGCACAATTTGCAAATGAGTGGAATTATGGAGCAGCTTGAGTTCAAATCGGCATAAGAATGTGACAGAGTTAGAAGTGCAGCTTATGAAAGATTCTTTGATGAAAGGAGTAGGAAATAAACGTTGGATTGTATACAAATGTTTAGTATTTTTATGTTTAAAATTTTATCAACTTATGGTAAAGTCATTAGTTATATGGTTAAGTATATAGGACTACTACACCACAGTATTTTAAGTATAAAAAAGTAGGACAGAGTTTGCATCCATCCAACAAGCAGCCTGAAAATTTTGAACGGATCTAAAACTCAAACATATAGAAGGAGCCCAGATACACGAGCGGAGCACAGACTATATAGCCTCTCTCTCCTATTCTATCACTCATAAGGCGACTATTAGAGATCTTAGCAGATCACACCTTCACAACATACCAACCGACACCCAAGTCATTCCTAACAAACCAGATATATTCATTACTATCTCATATACCAACCATGCAGCATTCGTTAACAATGCTGGATCGTAGACACTCGCTAAATCATCTCATATCTTTACTCGCTATACTCTAGCAGTCACACACCCTCCCTAGCTTGCCACCTGCGGAGTAGACTCATCGGTGGCACACATAGCCCGTCTATACGGCCTACGAAGGAAGGGGAAAAAGAACTCAAATACCAAAGGCTAAAGGTATGAACTCAGGAGATTGTTGAATAAGATTATGCATTGAAATAGTTCAAAGTGATTCGGTCCGTAACTCTCTCACGTAGATAATGTAAAAACCTATGACTACCGGATAATAACATATTAGATCTAGCCAGACGAGACATGCTCCGGTTCTCCCTCCGCACCTGGCGTGCAGCGGACCTCAATCAAAGTATCTTGAAACTATGTCTTATAATGATAGACAACCATTACTAGCTCTCTCAGCCCATATCGAATTTGAGAGATCCATATAGAGAGGATTATGTAAAGGGGGTTGTTCTTAAGGATTGAGGGTTTAAGTGCGCCGAACAACCCCCATGAAGGAAAATATATTTACCATTAATACAAGGAGATTTCAAAAAACAAAATTACTACTGTCGCCTATCTTCAGATCGTCCAAGTATGGCTTCTATCTGACGTTCGAGATCAAATACTGTATTGACAATCCTTTCCTATCTCACTGATCTATAAGTCTTCTGTCCTTAGGGACCCATAGGAGTCTTGTGT
>JABUQX010022615.1:42500-47711 GCA_015478945.1 Trachelipus rathkii | reverse complement strand
AACTCGATGGCGAAAGTTTATTTCGAGAACCATTTGAAATCGACCTTCCCCTCGATGACGACGACGAAGACGATAACAAGTGCAAGGCCACCAGACCTTCGAAAAACATAAACCTCCGCGCCTTGAGACGCTGCTTTATCGAATTCGCCAATAATTTTCACAACAAAGGCCTCAACTCTCCTAAACTTTATGTGTTGGAAAACCATTTAGAAATAGACTCTTTTCTCGTCGAGATTTTCAAGAAACGCGAAAACTATTACGCATCCTTTCCCGAGGTACTAAAGAGCAACGTTGATGGATTTTCCATCGGTGAGGACGGCCGATTCTCAAAACGGGTAAATAATTTTAATTTCGACGATTTCGTAGTGTTTGAAAACGAAGATTTTGAAGACTTACAAATCGAGTTGCGTGACGCGAAAGGCGTCACGAAAGCGACGTCGAACGAAATAATCTTGTTACTCGAGAGCGAAGAGCGTGATAAAAAAAAATCTTCCCCTTCGTCATTATCTAGGTACTCGCGAGAGTACGACATTCGAAAGGAGTTTATTTCCAATATGAACAAACAGTGGGTGGGAGAGCTTTATTTGACGAATGATGATTCTAGTGCCACGATTAAAGGTATCGGCCTCGTGTTCGACATTTATTCGAAGCTCTTTGAGAATTTAAATCGAGCGAGTGCCTCGACGGATTCGAGGACCGATTCAAATGCTTCTGCTACTGCTGCTGCTGCTGCTGCTGCTGATGATGATGATGCTACTAACCCTTTCAGCAAAGGGAACGACGACCCTACGATCAGAAAGCGAAACGCGAAAAGATTGCTCTCTTCCTCGATCAAAAAACCGTATAACGCAGATTGGATTCTACTCGGTAAAATGACTAATTTGAAAGGAAAAATAATAGGAAATTAAAAAATAATCATTTGCTTCATTCTTTATTTATAATCTAAATTTCTTCCATTATATATGTATATAATTATAATAAACAACGCGCTAAAATATAAAATATAAAATAAATTATTTCATTTTTATTACTATTTAATCTCGCTCGATTTAGGGCGAGGTTTCTTTTCACTCAACGACGTTGAACACCTCGCTGTTGAACCGAATCGTTTCCCGCGAACTAATATAGGTCGAAGGTCTAAGTTCAAATTTCGAAAAAATATTATATCGACTTTGGGAATTTTTAGATATTCGTACTTAGACCTTCGACCTATATTAGTTTCCGATCAAACGTTACTATATTTGGTTCAGCGATAGCTTATACCCGAAAAAGTGTCGTGCGTTCACGTTAGGCTGTTTTTCGTTTCCCTTTAAAACGATAAAGATAAAGAAATAGCCCTTTTTAGGCATGCCGAAGAAATGAAATCCATTCGTACGAGCATCGAACAAAATTTCAACACGTTCGATATGATAGATGCACAAAATGTATATATGAGCTAACGCCCATATTTTCTTCCCGTTTCTACTTATTATAAAGAGCAATTCGGAAACCTCCAATATAATAAATTAGATATAATATTGATTAGCGTAATAATTCAATATATTCTTAATTTATTATAATGAACAAAACTTCTAATATTGGCAGCTATACGAAGAAAGATCATTTCCGACTGAGGCTATATAGCCATACCGATTCGATGCTCTCGAAGTCTTGGATTTGAATGATACGCAGTTATTGAATATTAATTACTTATATATAAGACAGATGCGCGCAGAGCTAAATACGAGAAACGCTATCGGAGAATTAAATACACTTATATATATTAAAAACTATCTTTTTTTTTTTTTTGAAGAAAAAAAATTATGAGTCATTCTCCTTTTTTCTTCGAAAAGGTTATTTTTCCTAAAAGCTCAAATGGGCATAGATGCTAAAAGTGCAAGGAATTTCTGTTCAAAAAAAATAAAACCGAGGAAAATTGCTCGAACCAGCACATTTTATAGTTTATTTGTGGTCGCGTAAAGATTTTGCCTCAAAATATTTAGAAAATGTTGTAAGATTAGAGCAGTAATTAACAGTTCATCATAAGATAATTAATTTATTTCCGATTATTTTATTATTAATAGACGTTCCCTTACTTTCAACGATCGTTCATGAATAATTCTGAACTTATTTCCCCTCGTACCTTCTACTTCCGACCATGTATTGTTATTATATGGTATCGTTTATTTTATTATCTCAAGTTATCTATGTATTATTAGGTCATCCTCAGATTTATATTGTACCATATTCACTAATATGATAATTTTATGAGTGTGATTACGTTATTCATCATTACGATCCGGACTACGTAAATGGGCGATGATTCTGAGAGAGGTTGAGAGTAGTGATTGAATAAGATAATAGACTGTATGTAATTATTGCTAGTTCATCTCTCGGCGTTCGGATAATTGCATATTTCCAGAATGTCTTGCATAGACCGTTATCAATGTCCTCTTATTACGATATTTATACTCACCTCTACGAATATATTTTAATGAAGAGCTTATTTCAGCATACGATGATAATCACCCTTTATTCTATTCTAACTCGAACGTTATCCTCTCTCGAGACTACCAACCTTACAGACCTCTGAGATTTGCGCGCAAGAGGAACATACATCTGCCACATCGATACTAGACTGTAACTACTCACACACGTAGAACCGCGAGTCTTGACTCTTAACGTGCTCTATACGATGCTGACGATTTGAGATATTCCTCATATAGACTATCGGTCACTGTCATAAGTGTAATATAATACACGATATACTTGATCCAATAGGAGCTTTTCATAGCGTATATTAATAGCCAATATCACAAGGAACGTCTATAATCTATGAAGTGCATATCAAAAACCCTATAGTGTTATTCTCTTGATCTCAGTTTCGCACTTTTATGATCTACTTGATCATTATGCTTAAAGAGTAGATACTTTTACGATCCACACTTGTGAGGCGATAGGAGAGGTAAATACTGCCTCTCATTATCTTATGCATTTTGATATATATTGCTGTTCGTGTGTCTCGTCTACTTTTCATTATATCACCAGTAGTATATTCTGACTCTTGTCTTTTGCTAAAGTTGCGCTCAACAAAACGTACCATATAATAAATGTCGTCAAGTCTTAGGTGATGAGATCGAGCTAGTGAGTTTAAGAGTCTCATACTCACGTCTTAATAAATCTCAATATATTCGTCGTGTTTTACGTACTTAATATTTTTCTAGGTTTTTTTCTTATTTTGATATATTTTGTTCATACAATTATTATATATAAGTTCAAATTTCAAATTACGATTAATTCACTATTTGGTATGTCTGTCGTAGCCAATCTTCTTATATTGAATAAATAATATATATATTATTATACTATTACCCTGTACTCCTTTTTATAGTCAGTTAGTTTTTTTTACTTATATTAATTCTATATATATATATATTACTCCACCTATAAGAATATACTTATTATACTATAATATATATTATATATATTTTTTTTTTAATATATTTATTATATATTAAGTACGGGCACAAAATACACATGGGAAGAGGAATAGAGTCGTCGTAAGAGTAGGTATAGGAGAAAAGGTGGCAAAATAATATTTATAAAATTAATAGGGATAATTTAATACAATGATAAAAATAATAAAAACAGTAGTAATAATAATAGTAATAATAATAACAATTATAATAATAGTATTTGAAAAAATCCCATTCTACCTCAACAACCCTAACAAATATTGCATGAAACACCGTAAACGGGTTGAATAAGAAGACACAATCCCACAGAATAATACTCCTGGCTATTGATATCATTAAAGCCTTCGATACAGTACCTAGACACACATTCATTCAAAAATTCTAAATTTACCTTTTCATAACAATTCCAGTAAAAAATTCCAGTAGGTTCCAGTAGAGGTTCCAGTGGGTTTTAAGATAAATTGTCTTAAATCCTACAGGAACCTGGACTTTTTTGCTGGATTTTTTTGGCTGGGAATTACAAAAAATGTCTATTCAATTTTATAACTGGACGCATTGCCCAGGTATCTATTAAACTTCAAACCTCCAAAACTGTAAAAACTGTAAAACTGAAAAATGGAGCCCCCAGGGTGCCATTCTGTCTCCATTCCTGTTTAATCTCTTTGCAGCTGATATTCCTACCAACTAAACTAACCCAATTCAAAATTAATAACCTACGCAGATGACATAACCATATCAGACCTCTCAGGACCCACTGCCACAAATCTATTTCAAATTTACCTAAATCACCTAGAAGCTTGGTTATCATCCAAAAGAATGTCGGCCTCTGCCGAGAGATCATCTATAACCTTCATCACCACAAGTAGACACAAAACATCCTTTTAAGCACAAATAATCCTTAATAATATCATCCCCTAAACAAAACACCTAAAACATCCTTTTAAGCACAAATAATCCTTAATAGCTCCATCATCCCCCTAAACAAAACACCTAAAACATCCTTTTAATAACCTTCGATATTTACTTCACCTTTACACCTCACATTCATACATTATAATTAGAGAAAAAAAAACTACAATCAACTAAGAATCAACAGTCTGGTATCCTTTAACCTCATCTACTAATAGAATTAAATTATAAAGAATAAAAAATACTGCCCTACAAACAATAACAGGTTGCCTGAAAACCACCCTTACTCAACAATTACATGAAGAAACAAAAATTCTCCCCATTCAGAATCATCTAAATATCATAGGAACACAATTCTATGCCAAGACTCTTAACCCTACTCTACATATGCCATAGCCACCATCAAGAACACACTATACATCGTTTGAGATCCCCTCCCTCTTCTGATGGCCCCTACTACGGCAATATTTTTTAGAAACATCCCCCTCCCCCAAAAAACACATCTCTCTCAAAACATATTCATACTCACTTTACACAGCAATACCTCAACAACCGTGCACCAAAATCACCTCATAAACTCCCCCTCCTCGGAAATATCTTCAACTCAAACCCCTCCCCCACCCCACAAAAGATGCAAATCTCTAGAATAAGATCCGGATATCACTCAGGTCTTCAGGAACACAAACATAGGTTTCATATCAAGACACTCCCTCCCCACTATGTCGTAAACGCTTAATAGAAGCTGAAACTGTCGAACCCCTGCTGGGAATGGTGCCCCCCATTCGGTCCCTACAGGAATACATTATCAAATCACCTCCATAAGAAACCTTTGGCTCCACCCAGTGAA
>JABUQX010022615.1:30000-32500 GCA_015478945.1 Trachelipus rathkii | reverse complement strand
TTATCAAAATTAGTAATAATAAAAATAATAATAATAATAATAATATATATGTATAATATATATCTAATAATAATATATATATATATACCATTAATAATAATAATAATAATAATATAATATATATAATAATATATATATATATATAATAATAATATATGTAATAATAATATATGTATATCTTTCATATAACTATATATATGTATATATATGTATCGATATATATATATATATGTAATATATATATATCTATGTATGTAATGCTTAACAATAATAATAATAATAATAATAATAATATATGTAATAATAATAATTCTATAATAACAATAACTATATATATATATATATGTATATGTAAGTCCCCCTATAAAAGAATTCTAATTTTCCAAAATCTTGTATCGTTTTTAAGAGCATGTTAATTTATGCTCCCAAAAGAACACATTATTTTTAACATATATTGATTAATACCAGTATAAGTTAGTTATAATTGTGTGTGTGATTGTGTATGTATGTGGTTTGTATGTTTGTATATGTATATATACATTCATAAGTATGGTTATTTATGATTGAAAGATTAAAATCAATTTCGCTGCAAGTCAATAACACCTATGGAGTTTCGAGTCCGAAAGATTATCATTAAAATTAATTCGAAGGTCCTATGACTGAACTATTAATTATATCTAATCGGATAATTAGAGGAACCTAAAAATAATGTTTTTAACTTTGAGTCAAAAAGATTATATATTATCATTAAATTGAATACCGAGGGACCTGTGGCTAGTCTTTTAATTATATCTAATCGAACAATGGGAGGAACCCAAAAATTATGATTTTTAATGTTCAGTTTAATTAATAGTCTTGTAATAATAAAATGTATACATATTATATTATTTAATATTATTAAATATATATTACATGTTATATATATATATATATATATATATATATATATATATATATATATATATATATATACATATATATATATATATATATATATATATATATATATATATATATATATATATATATATATATATATATATATATATATATAACATATATCAGCTATATATACGGTATATATATATATATATATATAATATATATATATATAATATATATGTAATATAATGTATCTGCATCACTAATATATGTATATATATATATATATATGCTATATATATATATATTTATATATATATATATATAACCTTAATAAATACATAACTTTAATAATAACTCTAACAACTCAGCTATATAATAATAATAATAATATATATATATAATAACTTATATATATATATATATATATATA
Source organism: Trachelipus rathkii (assembly GCA_015478945.1). Classification (NCBI taxonomy): domain Eukaryota; kingdom Metazoa; phylum Arthropoda; class Malacostraca; order Isopoda; family Trachelipodidae; genus Trachelipus; species Trachelipus rathkii. The sequence goes on along the minus strand of JABUQX010022615.1, from coordinate 31,185 downwards.
TATATATATGCTATATATATATAATAATAATAATAATATAATAATATATATATAATAAATAATATATATATATATATATATATCTTCTTCTTCTTCTTCTTCTTCAATAATAATATGCTTCAACTATAACAACAACAATAATAGTATATATAGCATATGTTATATGTTATTTTTATAAAATTAAACTTGAGTCAGTGTAATATGTATATATAATATGTATATAATAATAATAATATATAATAATATATATATATATATAAATATAATAATATATATGTAATAATAAAATAATAATAATAATATATATATAATAATAATAATATAATAATAATAATAATAATATAATAATATATGTATAATAACATCCCTAATATATATATAATATATATATATTAATACATATATAACAATAATAATAATATAATATGTATAATAATAATAATAATAGCAACAATAATTCTATAATATAACAATATAATATAATATATAATAATAATAATATTAATAATAATATATATAACATGTTTATATATAATAATAATAATAATAAGCTATTCTTCAATAATAATAACCAACAACTTAATGTAACTTGTAATAACCAACCAACCAATATGTAATAACAGCAATTTCCTTCTTTGTATGTTTTAGATATATATATACTATATATATATATATATATATATATCGAATTATAATTACCTATAGTTAAAAATAAATTACAATTAAAATTATAGTCCTCAATTACATGTTTCTTTGTTTACAGATCAACATTATATTATATTATATTATATTCAATATATTTTGAGGCAGGCTTAGCAAGCCGAAAATTAAATTATAGAATCGTTATGATAGAGAAGTTATTTGACATCACAAATTTAATTTTATTAGAACATATTTTTAGTTTTATTTTCTCTCAAGTTTTATTTATATTATATTCAGTGTAATCTGAAACAGGCTTAGCAAACCGAAAATTAATTTTGAGGTATTTTTTAAACTTAGTTTTAGTTTCGGTCGAGTTTTAGTTTTTCAAATAAAGTTACTTCGAATATTTTTGTTTTATTTAATTTTAATAAACGTTTTGTAAAATATATTTTAATAAATATATTTCCTTTTATGTGCGTGTGTGTCCTCTCTCTCTCTCTCTCTCTCTCTCTCTCTCTCTCTCTCTCTCTCTCTCTCTCTCTC
>JABUQX010022615.1:20000-25000 GCA_015478945.1 Trachelipus rathkii | reverse complement strand
TTCTAATTGGCTGAATTATTTATTTAATATTTTTGCCCACAAATATACTGACTGACAATTATCGTATTCAGGAATTTTCTTTGACGAGCGTAAATGCAAATAAGTTTCTTATAGCTTAAGATGACAAGTTTGTCCAAATTAATTAAACTATTTATAATATAATATTAGATTAGGATCTTTAATTATTTCTTCAGACGTTTTAATTATGCTGAAATTCGAATGATTTTGAAGAATTTCTTACACTTTCGCTTAAAGTTAAAATAAAATAAGGTATAAGGTAATATACAGAAAAGAACACATTTATTAATTAATTATTAGCTTTACACTGTCAAACAAAAATAAAATAAAATACATTATAAAAACTGTTGAAAATATATATATATATATATATATATATATATATATATATATATATATATATATATATACTATATATATATATATATATATATATATATATATATATATATACATATATATTACGAAGAGAATGGAAGAGAGTGGAAGGTGCCTTGCTTATTGTATGCAGACGATTTGGTTTTGTATGGCGAATCTGAAGAGAGTTTGAGAGGATTGGTACAGGGGTTTGGCAATGTGTGTTAAAGGGGGGGGGGGTTGAAGTAAATATGGATAAGAGTAAGGTTAAGGTAATGAGCGAGGAGAGTCCGCTGTGTGGCTAAGTCAGATGGTGAGCAATTGGAACAAGTGTCTGAGTTTAAATATTTAGGATATATGTTGGATGAAAAGGGAACGGATGACGCAGAGTGTAGTAGGAAAGTTGTGAATAGTAGGAAGGTGGCTGGTACAATTAAATCGTCGGTGGATGTAAAGGTACTAAGTCTTAAGTGCGCTAGTGTTTTGAGTGAGGGTATGTTGCTACCTGTGTTAATGTATATTAGTGAAACTATGGTCTGGAATAAGAGGTATAGATCTAAGATACAATGTGTTCAGAATTGATAAAATGATGGATGAATGAACTCATAAGGGAGTTGTGTGGTGTGAAGAAAGGCTTAAATAGGAGAATAAACGAGAGTACGTAGAGATGATGTTTAGTCATATGGAAAGGATGGATGAAAGTCGGTTGATTAAGCGGATGCATAGTGGTGAATGTGCTGAGAATCGACAGGCTGGGAGACCGAAGAAAAAGTGGATTGAGTCAGTAAAGGAATGCCTGAAAGAGAGGAATGTGAATTTGGCAGAGGCGAGAAGAATGGTGCATAATAGGAGTGAATGGTAGGGTTTTGTGAGGAAGGGGTATCGTTGTGAGCTTTGCCCAGAGGATGTCATATGAAGCCCTAGAAGGGATTTTTCCGGAATGCGACAAGTTTTCACTTAAGGATATTCAGAGGGCGGTAAGGGTGGGGCTTTCTTTTTGACTACAGTCATTTTCTTCTACTACTTTCTGTTTTCGGTGTATGCTTCGCACCTCAAACCCAAACTGAGGAAATTATTAAATAATAATAATAGTAATAATATATATAAATATATATATATATATATATATATATATATATATATATATATATATATATATATATATATATATATATATATATATATATATATATATATATATATATTTCGTAAAATCGATCTCAAATAACTATTTGTCTTAAATACATTTTTAGATGTACATATAGTATATATATATATATATATATATATATATATATAATAACAATAACATGTATATATATATATATATTATCTACTGATATTATATAATATAATATATATATGTATATATATTATTATATATATCTATATATATATATTATCTATATATATATATATATATATATATATATATATATATATATATATATATATATATATATCTTCTAATCTTTCAACAATATATATATATACATATATATATATATTATTATATATATATATATAATATATATATATATATATATATATATATATATATATAATAATATATATACTATATATATATATATCTTACTATATATATATATATATATATATATATATATATATATATATATATATATATATATATATAAATATATTTAAAAAAAATTTAAAAAAAAAATCAAATATATATTTTTAATTAAAAGTCAAATTAGTTGTAATATATTAACGAATTTGCTTAAAAATATATTTAAAAAAAAACAAGCTTAAAATGTATTTAAATGTGTATCTAAAATCATTAAATTTGTTGTAGCTATAACGTATCTAAAAGCAATTATCTTATCAAAAGGTTTCAAAATATGTATTTAAAAAGGGAAAGAAGTGTATCAAAATCTCACCTGAAAGTGTCTTAAGAATATTGAATTTACTATATAGCAATAATGTATCTAAAATAATGTATCTTAACAGAACAACTAAAACTCTATCTAAAATAAATTGAGAAAACAAATAAACGTATCGAAAACTCATCAAAATGTATCTAAGAAGATTGAATTTACCTTATACGTAATGTGTATCTAAAACAATGTATCTTAAAGAAAACAGCAAAATCAAACCTATCAAAATTTCATTTAAGAACATCGAATTAACTGTATAAATAAAATGTACCTAGATACATTCATTGTACGAGTGTCTTAACTTTCAAATATTGCATCTAAAATAAATGGAGACATCAAATATTTCAAAATGCAAATTTAATGAATTTAAATACATCGTATTTATTATTTAACTATAATGTATCTTAAACCACCTTTTAAAAGAAATATTTAAAAATAAAAGGAAGCAAATTTATCAGAACCTCAAATAAATGTATATAAGAATATGGAATTTACTATATAATTAAATGTATCTAAAAACAGTGTATCTAAAAGTATATATAGAAACAACGTACAAGTATTACTTTAAGAAAATGTATCTAAAATAAACCGAAAACAAATACATTAAAATCACAACTAATTTGTCAGCTATAAGAACACCGATCGATTTTACTTTTTATCTAAAATGTATCTAAAAAACAATGTATCTTAAATGTCTTAAAATTGTATCTAAATAAATAAACTAAAATGTTTTCTTAATTTAATCTAAGAACATCGAATTTAATATATAAATAAAAATTTGTTTTAAAAGAACTTTTTAAAAATGTATTTGAAATAAGTAGAGAAATAAATATATCAGAATCTCATCTAAAATGTATCTAGAAACTTCGAATTGTATCTAGGGAAAATTTAATTTAATATATATATATATATATATATATATATATATATATATATATATATATATATATATATATATATATATATATATATATATATATATATATATATATATATATATATATATATATATATATATATATATATATATATATATATATATTATTATATAATATATATATATATATATATATATATATATATATATATATATAATGTATCTTAAAAGTTAGTTATAAGCAGTTATTTGAAATAAGTAGGAAAAATAAATGTATCAGAATCTCACCTAAATGTTTCTAAGAAAAATGAATCTAATATACACCTACATTGAATCTAAAAACAATATAAGAGTATCTTAACTTTTATAAAATGTATCTAAAACAAAAAGAGACATCAAATATATATATAAAAATTTAACATAAAAAATGTATTTAAAAACAATAAATTTATTATAAAACTAAAATGTATCTTAAGAAAATGTATCTTGTCAATAGTTGTATTTAAGAGAATCAGGAACTAAAAATATCAACATTTCACCTAAATTATGCATCAAATTGCTAAATTGCTATGCAAAAAAATGTATCAATCGAATGTATCGAAAAATGTATCTAAAATAAATGGAGAAAGCAATTACATCAAAATCTCCCCTTTATATATATCTAAAAACATCGAATTTACTATATAAATAAAAGGTATCTTAATATAATATATCTTAATAAAACTTAAGAAACTTAAGAAAACAACTATATTAAAATTCTAACTAAATGTATCTAAAAATATTTAATTTTCTGTAATTTACCATAAAACAGTGTATCTTTAAAAATGTATCTAAAATGTATTTAAAATAAATAATGAAAATAAATACATGAAATTTCCTCCTCTAAAAGCATCGAATTTACAATATAGTTAAAGTGTATCAAGAACATAATGTATCTTAACAGAACGTATCAAAAATGTCAGAACTTCGCCAAAATTCTTATAAGATTATATAGTTTATTATATAACTCATGTATTTTTAAGATTTGTATCTTAAAAGAACGTTTAAAAAATGTATCTAAAATAAATAGATAAAACAAATATAGGAAGATTTCAACTAAATGTATCTAAAAACATCGAATTTACTACATACTTAAAATATATCTAAAAGCAATTTATTTCAACAAAGAAAGTAAATATATCAAAATCTTATTTAAGTGAATCGAAGAACAACAATGTATCTAATATAATATAATAACGTATGTTAAAAAAATGTATTCGAAATGTATCTCAAATGTATAGAGGAAATAAATGCTTTAAAATTCAACCTTTAAGAAGAACCTAACAATTAAAATGTATCTAAAATAAATACATCAAATTTGCGCCTTATAAAAATCCTAATAATCAAAATGTATTTAAATTAAATACATCAAATTTCCACATCTATAACTCTCTAACAATTAAAATGTATTTAAAATAATACATCAAATTTGCTCCTTTATAAAAAACCTAACAATCAATTTTCCACATCTAACAATTAAAATGTATCTAAAATAAATACATCAAATTTGCACCTTTATAAAAAGCCTAACAACTAAAATGTATCTAAAATAAATGCATCAAATTTCCACCTCTATAAGTCCCTAACAATCAAAATGTATCCAAAATAAATACATCAAATTTGCACCTTTATAAAAACAAAAACAATCAAATTGTATCTAAAATAAGCGCATCCAATTTGCACCTCTATAAAGACCTTAAGAAACAAAATGTACCTACAATAAATGCATAACATTTTTTATCTCTATAAAGATCCTAACAATCAAAATGCATCTAAAATAAATACATAAAATTTCCACCTCTATAAAG
>JABUQX010022615.1:0-5000 GCA_015478945.1 Trachelipus rathkii | reverse complement strand
TTTTCCCTGTAGCTATTGTAGTTTTTGAGATATTGAGATCAAGAAGTATTAAGAAATTTTGCGGGGAAGAAAGACAGCGTGCCATATAGAAGATATAGAGATAGAGAGAAGAGGATAGATAGAGAGATCAGGCGGCGCGCCCGCGCCACGCGTGTGCGTGTTTCGTTTTTTTTTTTTTTTTTTCTTTGTTATTTATTTGTAATAAAAATCATTTATATTATATTAGTAGGTTTATATTAATAATTATTATAAATTTTCTTATATATTATTATAATTATATATTATAATATTATATTTTATAATAATATTATTATAATTATATTACTATTTGTATATATTTGTTAATAGTATAATTTCATATTAATATTATTATATGTATAATATATTATATTTATATTTATATTATAGTTATTATATATATATATAGTATAGGTGTTATATATTATATATATATGAAGATATTATTATATATTAGTATATGATAATAGTTATTTTATAATGATATTATTATATTGTTCTAAATGAAGATATCGTGGGAGTGTTTTCAAAATAGATATTTTGAAAATGTAAAAGGGCTTTAAGAAAATACTATTAAAAATAGGAACTGTATATAAATAATTGTCATGTTTCCATAATACAGAAAGAATACTGGAACATTGAGAAAACAGAAGTGATGATGGTGAGAAGAGAGGGAGAGGAGAGCTGCGAGATCGTGATGAATGGAGGAAATTTCAAGAATTGAAAGATAATTTTAATATTGGATATAATACGGCTGAACGGGATGGAATTATTTGGTGGGGAGTATAGCGCATATCTATAACATAATAGTCTGGGAAAAGCTGGCAAGGTCTGTGTACCCTTTGATAAAAGACCAATATATAGGTGTGGAGGTTAAAAGAAGTTTTTATGAAGGAGTGTTTGCAACTATATTGTTATACGGTGCAAAAACATGGAGTACTACCAAGAGACGTGAAAGCAGGATGCAGACAATGATGAAGTTCTTGAGAGAAATAATTGGAAAGACTAAGAAAGATAGCATAAATAAATGTTAATGTAGGAGAATCAGAATGTAAGACTGTTATTAGAAGTAACACCTTTGGAGAGGAAGATGGATGTAACAAGAATCAGCATGGTGGGGACACTTAGAAAAGAATGCGTGCAGGGACAGGTTTGGCGAAAGAGAAGATGGGAGTAGACGCCGGACGGAAGAAGACCCAAAGAAAGACCAAGGAAGAGATGGAGGGGGTCAGTGCAGAACTTATTGAGGAGATGCGAGGGCTTACGATGGGAGGGACAATACAGGAAGAGAAGCTATGGAAAGACTTAGGAGTCGAGTGAGAGAGCGACATGCTGAGTCGACTGACAGGTCGGGGGCTTTGGCCTGAAAGGACCTACGTAGCCTCCTGGGAAAGGACAGCAAGACAGTCGGGTAATAGGTAATTATTTAGTATAGTATATATATATAGTATTATTATATATAGTAGTATTATTTATATATATATATATATATATATATAGATTATATATATATATAATATTATATATATATATATATATATATATTATATATATATATGATATATATATATATATATAATATATATATATAATCTTATATATAATATATATATATATAAATATATATTATATATGCAGAGAGAAAATATGCTTACTAAGCTTATTCATTATAGAAAAGATTATTCAAACTCTTTTTGGTAATTTCTGATGCATAAAACTCACACATCACATAATAAGATAAATAAAATTATCTTAAAATGTTAATAAAGCACAATACGACTCACTCAAAGCTTGTACAAGTCCTAAATAATTATTTTGAATGTGTCGTGTTGGAAATTTGGTATTTTTTTTTATTCCCCACGAACGACATGTTGTTGTTATCATAAATTAAAAAAAAGAAGAAAAAATAACGAAACCCCCCCCCCCAAAAAAAGAAAAAAAAATAGCAATAACAAGAATAATTACTAATATTTTTTTTCTTTCTTTCTTTTTTTTTTTTTTTAAATATATATGATCCTTTTTCTAAGGAAAAAAATTGCACATTATTGTGATTGTGTGCTTGGGGTTTTGTGACAATAAATTTATGTTGCCGATTATAATTATTTTATTATTATGTAATTATTATTATATGTAGTAGTAGTAGTTTATTATTATATCATTATTATTATTAGTTATTATTATTTTTATTATATTATTATTACTTAAATATTTGTGATTAGTTATTATTATGTTGTTTATTATTTATTGATTATATATTATTAATGTGGTATATGTAGTAGGTGAGTAGGTAGTTTTTGTTTTATTTTGAGTTAAGTGAAATGACGGTCGAATTTAATTTGTATATAGTGATGTATTATGATTATATGGTAAGTGTGAGGTGTAGTGTTGGGTTGAATTTAGGTGGTAGGTGGTATTGTTGATTTATTGAGTTATTATGGGTATTGAGTTTATGAGTGGGTTATTTTGTATTAGTATATGTAGTGTGTGTTATATATATATTGGTCTGTGTGGTGAGTTCCGATTAGTAAGGATAGTTGTTTTTTTGCCCCGTATCGTGGCCTTAGTAATAGGTGGGAACGTGACCATGCTTGTGTTTGGTTCGCTGAAGCTCCCTGTGTCTATAGTAGAATACCTTCTTCGCCTGAGCACGCGTAGGTAAGCTAATGTTTCTCTGTCGTGTTATTTTCCTATGCCTGTCTTTGAGTTTTACACTCTCAAGAAGAGTTTTCCCCTCTGAGATTGAGACCCACATTTTCTTCCTTCTAACCTCTCAGCACTTTCCCTTAGAGTTCTCCAGAAGATTATGTTTCTCGGAGCTTTGGTTTTAATGCTATTTATGAATTTGTTTCTAATTTTAATTATTAAATCGAAGAGTTGCCCTAATTAATATTATTATATTATTATTATTATTTATTATTATTATTATTATTTGGGTGTGTGCATTATTATTATTATTATTATATATGATGTGATTTATGTATAATTGATATGTATTATTAGATTATATATTATTATTGTATGATGTTATTATGTTATTTGGATGTTATGAGTATTTGTAGTATTGATTGGGTAAGTTGATAGTATTATTGTATTATTATTAGTGAGTCTGATGTGAGTATATGGTAATTATGTATTATATTATTATTATAATTATTATGTTATTGATTAGCATATTATTGATAATTATTATTATTATTATTTTATTATTATTATTATTATTATTATTATTATTATTATTATTATTATTATTATTATTATTAATTATTATTATTATTATTATTATATATTTATAATATTGATTTATATTGGATTGTATGTATGATTGTATCTTTTCTAACAATAATATTTGGGTTTTCGATATTATTTTAATATTTTTTATTCTTTTTATATTATATTTTTACTATATGAGATTGTTTATATTGCTTATATGTTTGTATTATGTATTATATAGGTGGGGTATAGTGTATATGGGTATATTATGTAGTGATGGTATATTGTGAGTATATGTAGTATTATGTGAGTAGGGTAGTGATTATTATATTTATAGTATAGGAGTATAGTAATAGGGAGTAGTAGGTATCATAATAAAATCGTTGCTTGTTCGAAATTATGATTATTTTTTTTTTATATAATTGCGTTAAAAAGGTGCTCCGTTCCCTCCAAGTTAGAAAGTAAGAAAAAACTTTAACAGCAATAATAGCATCTAGAATATACAAACATGTAGATAATAATAATATAAGTATTTTTGGGGTGTGTATTTACATAGACATGAGCGAAGTAAATTAATAGGCAATTAATTCTCTATTAGTGGTGTCCGAAGAAGAGCGTCGAGATGAGCGGCCCAAAGCGGGCCCTCAACGGCTGAGGGTGGGTGTGGGGCATGATAAGAATTGGTATATGTGAGGGCCACTATCGTCTCATTATTTGGAAGATCAGAATGAGTTGCGGTCTTTTTATATTTTCTATGGAGGAATAATATTATATAGATAATAATTATAATATTAATAAAATTAATAATAATAATAATAATATATAATAATAATTAAATAATAATAATAATTAATAATAATAATAATTATAATAAATAAAAATAATAATAATAATAATAATGAGAATAATTAGATAATAATAATATAATAATTAATAATAATAATTAATTAATAATAATAAAATGAATAATATGAATAATAATAATAATAATATAATAAAATAATAAATAATATTAATTAATAATAATAATAATAATGAATAATATACTAATAATAATAATAATAAATTAATAAATATTATTATTATTATAATAATAATAAATAATAATTATATAAAAAGTTAATATATATAATTAATAATAAGTAAGTAGAGATGAATTAAAATAATAATAATAATAATAATAATAATAAATAAAATAATATAATAATAATAATAATAATAATAATTAGATGAAACAATAAATGATATGATTATGAATGGAAATGATGAATGTGATAATGATAATGATATAATAATAATAATAATAATAATAATTAATAATAATAATAGATAATAATTATAATAATAATAATAAAATAACTAATAAGAATAATACTTGTAGAATAATATTGAATGAATATATTGAAGTGAATTATGTATTATATGAGAGATGTGGATAGATATGGATAGATAATGTATTAATGATTAGGATGTAGAATGATAATGAGTGATGTGTGATGAATGGTATGGGAGATAATAATGATCATAGATATAGGATGTATAAGTGATAATGATGTGACCGGTGAAGTGAGTAATGATAAGTTATATTATAGAGTGAGTGATAATATATAATAGAGATAATATGAGATAATAGAAATGATGAATAAAATAATAATAATAAAATAATGAATAATAATAATAAATAATGATAATAATAATAATAATGATAATAATGAATAATAATAATAGATAATAATAATAGATTATGATAAATAATTAATATATAATAAATA
>JABUQX010022614.1:32500-40023 GCA_015478945.1 Trachelipus rathkii | reverse complement strand
AGAAAAATGTTGGTGTTCTTGAATTTTTTTTTTTTAAAAAAAAAGGACTAGAAAAACTTAATAAAATTTTAAAATGTAATCGATAGGTTAAAAAAATAAAAATAATAATTATTTAATTTTTTGTTTATCGACGAATCATCGGAGAAAAGTGTAATTCAAAAGCAAATATGAAAAACTCTTTAAAGATACAATTAATGGACGAATGAAGCATTTGATTTGCCAGTAAAATTGTAATTTGTTTTAATAGTTTAAAAAAATTTTCTTAAAAGTTGTATTTTTTATTTAGCAAATAATTATATAAATATATGAAAATTATTTTTAATTCACCCTATTTATTTTTCATTTTCATAACGATATTTTCTTTATCAATAATACGTACGATAATATTTTTGAAACATCAAATTTCGAAATTAAGATATTCAGCTAATACAGAATCATAGAGTAAGAATAATTTCGAAATGGAGAATCCTGAACCTGATATGAGTGGTGTAGAAAATGTTTTTGAAAGTAGTCTCGATCGTAAAGATGAAAAACCCGAACCCGTTTATGAAATAATAAAGAAACGAGGTCTTTCGGAAATTGACGAGAAAGAAAACAATTACACCAGTGATTTATTTCAAGTAGAAATTATATATATTATATATTATAATATATATATAATAATATTATATATATATATATATATATAATATATATATATATATATATTATATTATATATATATATATATATATAATATATATATATATTATATTATATATATATATATATATATGATTTTATATATATATATATATATATATATATACTATATAACCACAGATAATATATATATATATATATATATATATATATATATATATATATATATATATATATATGTATGGTGTGGTGAGAAATGTGTATGTGCTGGTGTGGAAAGGAATGAGAGGGGGAGAGGAGTTGCAATTCTGATGAGTGACCTGTGGCACAGAGCTATTGTAGATTTTGTTTGTGTGAGTACTATAATTCTAATGGTTAAATTTAAGTTTGGAAAGATCAATGTATGTTTGGTTGTGACCTATGGTCCATCTGACGGTATTGTTGAAGAGTGTGATTTTCTGGGATAATCTAAATGATGTTTTGGATTGGGTGAGTAGGAGCTTCAGAATTATTGTGTTAGGTGACCTAAATGGTTGGGTAGGTGATCAAAAAAGGATGGTATAACAAGTGTCTTTGTGGTGTCAGGAGAAAATGAGAATGGTAGGAAGGTGATTGATATCTGTGAGGAGAGAGAGGTATGTGTGTGTAAGTAATACTTTTTTTTAAACACAAGAGTATTCATAAGTATAGTAGAGTTGGTGTAGGTAGAGATAGTATCGAAGTGAAAAGTATGATTGATTTTGTGTTGGTGAAGTATGTATTGGATGTTAAATCAGTGTGGGGTTAGGAATGGGATTATCGGATCATTATGGTGTTTTATGTAAACTTAAAATTGTGGGGCTTGGATGGAAAGGAAGGTGATAAGGAAGGAAGTGGGTAGAATTAAGAGTGAGAAGTTAAGTGAACAAGGTATAAGGAAAAGTATTTAAGAGCTTGCAAGTAAATCAGTCGAATGTGAACAAGTTGAAACTGAAATAAATCTGGAAGGCATAACGAAGGTAAGAGGTTTGTTATCAGTCTAAAAGACGTATGTGGATCAGTCTAAAAATAGGATAAAGAATGTTAACAGTGAAGTGGTGGATAATGAAGATGTGAAGAAAGGCTTGGTTAAAAATAAAAAAAGAAGCTTGGTTGAATGCATTAAAAGCCAATGATGAGGTCTCAAAAAGAAAGAAGGTTTGAATTATATAAGGAGGTAAAAGGAAAACAAAAGACGCATGTGTTAGGAGTAAAAAACAGTGAAAATGAACAGTTTAGGAAGAAGATGAATGGGGACTTACAAGGGAATAGGAGCGTCTTCTAGAAAGAAGAACAAAGGTTTAAGAATTAAAAGATAAGGGGGAATCTGCTTAGAATATTGAATAGGGATGGTGCTTTCGTAGCTGATGAAATGGATGTGAGGGGAGTGTGGGAGGAACACTTCGAAAATCTGCATAACATTGGCAGGAGTGAAGAGGGTAAATGTGATGTGTGTGGGTTTTGATGGTGCAAGTAAAGAATAGTGTATTTTGGGAATTGAGGATTATAAATAAGGAGGAGGTAATGGGAAAAGAGTGAGAAAGTTGAAGAATGATAAATCTGAAGGTTATGAAATGATCAAGAACGGAAGGGAGATTGGTGATTGAGTGGATTTGAAGTTGTGTCAAAAAGCGTTTATGGAGGATATAGTTCCGAGGGATTAAAGGAGAGCAGTAATACTACCCTTATATAAGGGTAAGGGATATAAGGCTAACTGTAGGATTTATAGGGGAATTAGTTTATTGAGTGTTGTAGGGAAGATATATGCTGATATTATGACTGAAAGAATGCGTCGAGTGGCTGAGGGACTGATTGGTGAAGAGCAAGGTGAGTTTAGAAGTGGTAGAGGATGCGTGGATCAAATCTTTACTTTGAAACAAATGATTGAGAAAACGAGAGTGAAGAAGAATAAATTGTATTTAGGTTTCATGGATTTGCAACAAACGTTTGATAGTGTTAATAGGGAAACTCTATGGCAGGTGTTTGTGATATATGGTGTTGGTGGTAGGCTTCTGAATGAAATCAAAAATATGTATGACGATAGTGAAGAGTGTGTAAGAATAAATAGAGTCGAAAGTGATTGGTTTAAATATTAACTAGCGGAGGTGAGATAGGGTTATGATGTGTTTTTTTTAATCTCCTCGTTTATTCAATTTGTATATGGATGGGGTTATGAAAGAATTAGAGGTGGGGATGACATTGGAAGGTGTAAGAATGATGGAGAATGAAAGAGAGGGAAGGTGCTTTAACCTATTATAATTGTACGTTGATGATTTGTTTTTGTTTTTGTTTTTTGTGGCCAATCTGAAGAGTGTTTGAGAGCATTGGTAGAGGGGTTTGGCAGGGTGTGTAAAAGGAGGTGTTTGAAAAGTAAATGAAGATAAGAGTAAAGTTATGGTTGTGAGTGAGTACAGTCCTCGGTGTAAAGTTATATTGGATGGTGAGCAAACTGGAACAAGTATTTGAGTTTAAAATATTTAGGAATCCATATGTTGGATGAAAAAGGGAATGGATGATGTAGATTGTAGTAGGAAAGTTGCGAAATGTTAGGAAGGTGGCTGTTCCAATTAAATCCTTGGTGATGTAAAGAGACTAAGTCTTGAGTGTGATAGGGTCTTTTGTGAGGGTGTGTTGCTATTGTGTTAATGATTAGTAATGAAATAAGGTCTGGAATAAGAGGTGTAGATCTAAAGTACAGTGTGTTCAGATGGCAATCTTAGGGGCGTATTAAGTTTATGAGAAGCAATTATCAAAAATGACGAATGAGACGTATTAAGGAGTGTGTGATGTGAAGAAAGAAGTAAATGAGAAAATAAATTAAAACACATTGAGATTGTTTAGTCATATGGAAAGGATGGATTATAGTCGGTTGGTTAAGCGGATATATAGTTGTGGGTGTGCTGGGAATCGACCGGCTGGGAGACCGAAAAAAAAGTAGATTGAGTCAGTAAAGGAATGCCTGAAGGAGAGGAATGTGAGTTTGGCAGATGTGAGAAGAAAGGGTGCAAAATAGGAGTGAAGGCAAGGTTTTATGAGGGAGTAGATTTGTGGCCAACCTGTGTCAAGAGATGTTTCTTACATTGACGAGATAGCTTAGTGAGGGTCCGTCGAAGTCACATGTAAAAACATAAATCAATAGATCAATAGATCAATAGATCACAGAAGGGTATGAGGGTGGCTGGATACAGTTTGATTTACTGATTTACTGATTTACTGCTTTAAGGTATGTAAATATGCAAATTTTTTTTAAGTTATAAACATAAAAAGAATAAATTTTTAGTAAAAACAAAATATTTAAAGCAAATTAAACAAAATAAATAAATTTTTATAGTAAAAACATAATGTTTAAAGAAACAAAACAAAATAAATAAAAGTTTTTGTGTTATGTTATACAAAATATGACTTGAATCAATAGATCAATAGATCAATAGATCAATAGATCAATAGATCAATAGATCAATAGATCAATAGATCAATAGATCACAGAAGGGTATGAGGGTATGGAGGGCAGTTTGATTTACTGATTTACTGATTTACTGCTTTAAGGTATGTAAATATGCAAAAAAAAAAATTTTAAGTTATAAACATAAAAAGAATAAATATTTTAGTAAAAACAAAATATTTAAAGCAAAGTAAACAAAATAAATAAATTTTTATAGTAAAAACATAATGTTTAAAGAAACAAAACAAAATAAATAAAAAATTTGTGCTATGTTATACAAAATATGACCTGAATCAATAGATCAATAGATCAATAGATCAAATAGACTCAATAGATGCAATAAATCAATGGATGGGTATCGAGGGTATGGACAGGGCAAGTTTGATTTACTTATTTACTGATTTACTGCTTTAAGGTATGTAAATATGCAAAAAAAATTTAAGTTATAAACAGAAAAAGAATAAATTTTTTAGTAAAAAAAAAATATTTAAAGCAAATTAAACAAAATAAATAATTTTTTTTAGTAAAAACATAATGTTTAAAGAAACAAAACAAAATAAATAAAAGTTTTTGTGTTATGTTATACAAAATATGACTTGAATCAATAGATCAATAGATCAATAGATCAATAGATCAATAGATCACAGAAGGGTGGGAGGGTATGGAGGGCAGTTTGATTTACTGATTTACTGATTTACTGCTTTAAGGTATGTAAATATGCAAAAAAAAAATTAAGTTATAAACATAAAAAGAATAAATTTTTTAGTAAAAACAAAATATTTTAAACAGAATAAGCAAAAATAAATATTTTTTTTTTTTAAAAAAAAAAATTTTTAAGAAACAAAACAAAAATAATAAAAGTTTTTGTGTTAATGTTATACAAAATATGACTTGAATCAATAGATCAATTAGATCCAAATAGATCAACTAGATCAATAGATCAATAGATCACAAAAGGGTATGAGGGTTTCTGGATACAGTTTGATTTACTGATTTACTGATTTACTGCTTTAAGGTATGTAAATATGCAAATTTTTTTTAAGTTATAAACATAAAAACAATAAATTTTATAGTAAAAACAAAATATTTAAAGCAAATTAAACCAAATAAATAAATTTTTATAGTAAAAAACGAAAAGTTTAAAGAAACAAAACAAAATAAATAAAAGTTTTTGTGTTATGTTATACAAAATATGACTTGAATCAATAGATCAATAGATCAATAGATCAATAGATCAATAGATCACAGAAGGGTATGAGGGTATAGAGGGCAGTTTGATTTATTGATTTACTGATTTACTTCTTTAAGGTATGTAAATATGCAAATTTGTTTTAAAGTTATAAACATAAAAAGAATAAATTTTTTAAGTAAAAACAAAATATTAAAGCAATTAAACAAATAAATTAATTTTTGTTTAGTAAAAAACAATAATGTTTAAATAGAACAAAACAAAATAAATAAAAGTTTTTTGTGTTATGTTTATATCAAAAATTATGACTTGAATCATAGATCAATAGATCATAGGTCCAATAGATCAATAGATCACAGCAGGGTGGGAGAGGGTAATGGAGGGCAGTTTGAATTTACTGAATTTACTGCATTACTTGCTTTAAGGTATGTAAATATGTAAAAAAATTTAAGTTATAAACATAAAAAGAATAAATTTTAGTAAAAACATAAATATTTTAAAACAGAATAAGGCAAAAAATAAATAATTTTTTTTTAGTAACAAAAACATAATGTTTTAAAAAAACAAACAAATAAATAAAGTTTTTGTGTTAATGTTATACAAATATGACTGAATCATTTAGATCAATAGCATCAATAGATATAATAAGATTCAATAGATCAAGCAGAAGGGTATGAGGTTTCCTGGATACAAGTTTGATTTAACTGATTTACCTGATTTTACTGCTTTAATGTATGTAAATATGCAAATTTTTTTTAAGTTATAAAACATAAAAAAGAATAAATTTATAGTAAAAACAAAATATTTAAAAGGCAAATTAAACAAAAAGAAAAACAATGTAAGTAATCATTATGTAGGTTCTAAGGTATATTGTAAATAATAAAAAGTTTGTTGTTGTTATGTTATAACAAAATATGACTTGAATCAATAGATCAATAGATCAATAGATCAAATAGATCAATAGATCAGCAGATCAATAGAAAGGGTATGGAGGGAGTTTGATTTACTGATATTACTGGATTCACTGCTTTAAGGTATGTAAAATGCAAATTTTTAAAATGTTATAAAACAAAAAAAGGAATAAATTTTTTTAGTAAAAAACAAAATATTTAAAGCAAATTAAACAAAATAAAATAAATTTTTATAGTAAAACATAATGTTTAAAAGAAACAAAACAAAATAAAATAAAAAGTTTTTTTGCTTATGTTATCAAAATATGACTTGAATCAATTAGATCAATAGTTACGTTAGCATAGATCAATAGATCATGGATGGGTATGAGGGTATGGAGGGGCAGTTTGATTTACTGATTTACTGATTTACTGCTTTAAGGTATGTAAATATGCAAAAAAAAAAATTTTAAGTTAGTAAACATAAAAGGAATAAATTTTTTAGTAAAAAAAGAAAAGTTTAAAGAAAACAAAAACAAATAAATTTAAAAGTTTTTTGTTTTATGTTATACAAAATGTGACTTTGAATCAATAGATCAATAGATCAAATAGAAACAATAGATCAATAGATCAATAGAGTACATGGATGGGGTATGAGGGTATGGAGGGCAGTTTGATTTAGCTGATTTCTTGATTTTAACTGCTTTAGAGTATGTAAAAAATGTAATTTTTTTAAGTTAATAAACATATAAAGAATAAATTTTTTAGTAAAAACAAAATATTTAAAGCAAATTAAACAAAGTAAATTAAAATTTTTATAGTAAAAAACGAAAAGTTTAAAAAAACAAAACAAAATAAATAAAAGTTTTTGTGTTATGTTATACAAAATATGACTTGAAATCAATAGATCAATAGATCAATAATCAATTGATCAATAGATCATGGATTGGTTATGAGGGTAGGGAGGCAGTTTGATTTCTGATTTACTGATTTACTGCTTTAAAAGCATTTTAAAATAATTGAAAAATTTTTTAAAGTTGTAAACATAAAAAGAATAAATTTTTTTAGTTAAAACAAAAATATTTAAAGAAAATTAAACAAATTAACTAAATTTTTATAGAAAAAACGAAAAGTTTAAAGAAACAAAACAAAATAATAAAAGTTTTTTTTTGTTATGTTTATACAAAAATATGACTTGAATCAATAGATCAATAGATCAATAGATCATAGATCAATAGATCATAGATCATAGATCCAATAAGATGATGGAAGGGTAGGTGGGTAAGCTGGATACGTTTGATTTACAGATTTAACTGATTTACGCTTTTCTGATTTACTGATT